>QOZY01000152.1:0-93973 GCA_003351005.1 Cystobasidiaceae sp. HBUAS51001 | reverse complement strand
GGAGACCGAACGAGTGTGCATGCATCAGATCGGGAAAGGGTTGCCAGCACACTCGTTCGGTCTCCGTAGCTGCATTGTAACAAAGCTGTTGGTTGGCAAGGTTTCGAGGTCGAACTGCACGGCTTGGTTCTTCGTTCGTCCGTTGGTCGCCTGTGATACGATAGCAGCGGTTCTAAGTTCCGCCCGACCCGTCGTCAGCTCCAGTCCAACCCCGTTACCCATCTACTCTTCACGGAGCAGCGGACCCAGCACATCACACCATGAAGTCAATCTCCAAAATCATATTCTTGCTCTTTGCGGCCCTGCTTCTGTGTGCCCAAGTACATGGTGAGTTCAATTTCCAATATACGAGGCAGGTCATTGGCGTGAATCAGATCGTTCATCGGTTCTCACCCTCGCAGCTCGCCCTATGCCAGTCGCTCGACCGCGCGGCAGACCTGGCCGTCCGTCCAGCGACTGCAAAGGGTCAGGACAGCACAGGCCTGATAATGGCCAACACGGTACTGGGGCTGTTGCAGGTGGCACTGCGGGGGTCTACACCGGAGGTGTCATTTCAGGTGGTGGTACCAACAGTACCGTCAGTGACGGCAACTCTGGCGCAACGAGCACGGGTACCACGGCCACAGCTACCAACACGGCAGGCACTGGCGACGCGATGTAGACGGAGCAGTTCTTTGCAGTTCTTGCTTTTGGTGTATATGCCGGGGATTCTTGTTCAGTTGTCAGTCGATTGTGCAGATTTGGGTCCTCCCTGATTGCAAATTAAGTTCAATTGGGAGTGCTCAATGTCGTGATCTTGAAATTTGGATTTGGACAATATTGCAAGTAAATGAGCCAGCTCTGGCTAGGATGTGCAGTGTTCTTTCTCTTGAGTCCAGAGCTTATATCATCTTGACGGAACCAGACTTTGTTGCTTCCGTTGGTGGACCTGCCACCAAAGCATCTCATTATACTGCTTCACCTCGGCTTGCAGGCTGAATTGATGGCACCACCTGCGATATGTGCGATCTGCCCACGCCTCGCGAGCTGCCTGGCCCATCAAGACGGTGTCGTTTATTGCGCGGACCATTTCGCGCACGTCTCCCCATCGATAGTATGCCGGAGCAGCATCGTCACAGCCAAACGTCGCCGTCATTCGAGGCACATCCCCAGAGACTACAGGGATGCCAGAGCAGATGGACTCGACAACGACTGTATTCAGCCCCAGGTCATGCAATGCCGGCTCAAGATGAATGTCCGCAGCGTGGTAGAATGTTGGGAGGCTTTCGTAGTCCAGTGCGCGCCATTCGGCTTCGCAACACTTCTCCCAAGCACTGCTTCCGAGCACTGCTTCGACGCCGGGCGGTGTGGAACTGATGCGTAGAAAAATCCTATGCACCCTCTCCGCGCCTACTCTCCAAGTGCGCGACTTGTCGGCTTTACTGCTGGAGTGCGTGACTTTACACAAAGGGTCGGTAGAGCGTTGCGATTGGACAGTATGGCCTTCAGAAGCCCACTTCGCAAATCAGTAGGACGATGACGATGACTGGTAGTATGGCAAATCCTTTCATAGATTATCAAATAGTCTGATCAACGAAAGAAGCTACATTCACGGAGGGGTCAAGATGTGCGCAATCTGTATGCCTTTACACGATACAGTAGCTCTCTTTCAGCACGACCAGTCAGATCACAGTAGCCAGCTCAAAGGCCCGCATCCTCAAGCTTTATGTGCCGCCTTTTGAGCTCCATCATATTTCATGCCCCGCTTTAGCTTCTGCAACGCCGCCAGATTATAGCCATGTATATCTGATCCATCTCTGATCTTTGCAGCGCGAATCTTGAGGTGCGCTTTGTAAGCGTGGCTGTTGAAGACGTCGTGAGAGTCTCCAATAGGTGCGGCTGTTTTGTTGCAATTTGCATTGAAGCAGGAGCGATAGGGACGAAACAAGGGTGAGATTAGTTAGTGATGAAGTGGTATTAGGTAGCTTGCTAGTTATGTAGAACACTCACCATTGGTGAGTGCCAGCAGAGCACAAAGCACCAAGACTAATAGGGTTAAAGGATAGCGGAACATTCTGGGATCGCGCTGGGAGTTTGCAAATGGCCTGCAGCGATGGATGAGCTTCCACGCGTACCAGAGTTAGCTTCTTCCAATCTGTCGTTGCTTGTCGCTGTTTAGACGTGCCCGAGAGCACGGAGAGCTTAGACGACGATGACACCGACGACTGGCTTTTCTGAAAGACGACCTCTAGACCTTTGCGAGGCTCGTCGGAGTAAGGTCCTTCAAAGGCTTGCATATCGCTCATCAGCCGTCCTCTGTTGCTTGAAAGGACATGCATTGAGATAGTCGCCCGTCTTCCGGAGATGCGGCGCGAAAGGGAATTGCTAGATAGACTGGTAAGTGCAAGATTTCACGAACAAAAAGCAGTATAGAGATGAAAAATGTGATGGATGGTTTGCCGCGACTGTTGTCTGTGTGTCAAAGCCCAGTCGACTAGGCAGATGAGCCTCTCCGCGTGCCTGCGTGAGTAACAAGGAGTCCGGCCAGAGGCGAGTCTTGGAAGGGGGTGGGCCATGATCCATGCCAGGCATGGATGACGAGTCCAGCATGCACCTCTTGTTCTGACCATTCTGTGGAAGAGCTTTTGGTTTGAGCGCACGCCAGCTTCTTTTGCACTTCTACTGGCTGTGTTTGGGTGAGCTGGCTTCGGGCGCGCAGCGGTCATCTGCAGTGGCGTGGCGTGGCCGATAGAAAGGTCTGCAAGCGTGTCTGACGAGCAGGTGCTTCATGTTCAGGGACACCTATCCAAGGTGACGACCATCATCTCAAAGCCAGAGAGCACAATCAGCACCTTCGGACGAATCAGCAAAGAACATGCCCTTCAACTCATCCGACCTGGCTAAATGTCACTATGCTCCGTCGAAGGAGGACGATAAGCCGACTTGCGACAGGACCCCGCTCGAGGGCACCTTCTACTGCATTGAACGTGAGTGCGCGTTCGTAAAGGCATCTGCATTGCCATCGTGCTGATGACCGTGCTGTCGCTGTGCGCTCTCCAGACAAGTGTAAGTTGCTTCAAATCAGTGACGGTCAACACGTCCAGAGCCGAGCATGGACGGATGCAGAAGCTGACTTTGCTGTTTTGCGCATGTTCGCCAGGCGCCATGGAGGGCTGTCACTGGCGACGAGCATCCTGGGACGCCGCACTTTGCTGGCAGCATATTTGTGTCCCACGGGCGTTCTGCAAAGGCCACAACTGCAGCTCGTGGGTGGTCGTCCATTTTTGTTCTCTTCATTCAAACTATTGTTCGAGAGATGAATACAGCTGACTCTTGTCTCGGATACGTTTTGCTGTATGCCCACAGGGACCCATTCTGTAGAGAGATGCCCATCGCTCGCAGCCAGACCTTGTAAACACCTCGAAGATGCAATCCGAAAAGCCCAAGGAGCGGGTGAACAGGCATTATAGGCCCATGACGGCAGGCCTTGGTGCCATGCCCGTCTCGCAACTTCATCCAGAATGTTCGCCTTCCACTTCCTTCAGCTCAGCCCACGACTCCTCGACTCCGCTGTAGCATAGCGAATCCCCTCGAAACCCGGAAGATCCGTCCAGACTATCTTGCTGTACTTGTGCATTAGTAGTGTCTCGTTGAAGGCATGCTCTTTCATGCTATCTATGCTTTGAGGCAGTCCGTGCCGTTGAAAGCCTCTACTGTGTGCCGGCCGGCTCTTTCGCGCTCTCTACTGCGGTGGCGGAATGTACAGCTTGGCTGGTTGTCGGTGCAAGCCTGCACTGATTGCTTTCCACGGCGTACAAGCTAGCTTCTTGTGTCTATCAGTAATGACCTGCATGGATCTGCCTCGTCTTTGCTTCTGCCCCGTCTTTCTCGTCTTACGCGCGTTGATCGCGCCCGGCGTGACAGTGAAGCAACCGCACGCCGCCGAAAGTCGCGCAGGCTTGCACCGAGTGACACTCATTTCCAAGGTCTGCTCTGCTTTCATTCCATTCCCCACATCCATCGTTATTCGAAGCGCACTCTCACTCCGCCCCGCTGCCGCCGCCTGCGTCCACGGGACGCAGTGCCGTGACGCCTTGGTCTCAAGCTACAGCTACGACATCGTTCCAAGCTCCACCATCTCACAAAGTTCCCCAAGCATGGCCGTCCGCTCCCCTACAATACTCAGCAGCGAGTCCCTCCTCCACAGCACAGTATCGCCCAACAAGACCCCAAGCGCGCTCAAGGCCGTCTTTACATCCTCGTTTGATGGCCCAGTGCTAGAACGCATACCCTCGCATCACGAAGCCATTGATTACATTGGCAGATGGGACCACGATAAAGCTGCGAGGTGGTGAGTATGCTGCAATATCCAAATATCGCTCTTGCGTGAGTTGGCACGTTCGCTGATGATTCGTCTCCACGCCCTTTGTGTCCATGCGACTGCCCATGCTCTACCACCGCCACATTGCATGCCATACATTGCACTATTGCACACTCAAACCAATACTATGCGGCACTCTTGTAACCATGTGTTCCCTCTTCGGCATACGCAGGGCCGGATCAAGCCTCAGATTCCGCTTCGACGGACCTCTGCTCTTCCTCATACCTGGCGAAAAGACTCTCGCGACAGAGTCCCCTTGCGTAGGATGGCAAGTCAACGGACAGACTTATACCTCGCACGCGCGTCCGGGGAGGTCGATCCGCTTGTGGCCGCCCGAAGCTGATGCGCAGGTGGGGTCAAGCTCAGATGCTGCAAAAGGGCAAACCGGAGTCTCGCAAGCGCTGTCGCAGTCTACATCGAGCACGTCTGCGGACGGCGCGACCAGCGCGAGGCCTACACTTGCGCATAGACAGAGCACGTCTTCGAACGTTAACTTGTCGCTGTCTAATAACATGGACGATGCGAGCACTCAGGGCAATGCTTCGACGCAAGAATCAATCGGCGACTCGACACCACTAGCTTCTAGCTTTCCAAGTAGCTCGCTCCCAGAGGCATTGACCACAGGCATGGCATCCACTTCTGTTTCTGGAACCAATGCGTCTGGTACAGATACAAGCACCAAAGGCGAATCACGGCTCATCGAAATCACGCTCATTGATTGGGGTAGTACCCTCCAAGTCGGGCATCTGGAAACGATAGCGGGCTATTCAATCACCCCCGCTTTCACGGCGCCTCTAAAAAGTCTGCCCTCATTGCTCTTCATCGGCGATTCGCTCATTTCAGGCGCATTCAACGGCAGTAGCTCTAGCAACCACAGCGGCTTCTTGTCCTCTTTTCCCGCCCAGCTGCGTACCCTCCTCGCGCCTGGCGTGCGCGTGTCCGCGATTTCAGTCCCGGGAGTAGCGCTCGTAGAAGACGCGGCAGGTGGAAGCGAAGGGATGGAAACAAAGTTCTTCAAGACCGGTCCTTTGGAACCACAAGATAGCGAAGACAACGATTGGACTTTTGAAGACCGAGAAGACGCTACTGGCCCTACGCATATTTTCGTCAATCTAGGCAGCAACGATACTGCGCCCGATTCGAAATTCTTGTCTACCCTGGTCAATTTCTTGAACGTCCTCAAAGAGACGCACGGACGTCGCACAGGGGATATTCTCGTCCTCCCACCTTTTGGACGATTGATGCCTCCGCCGTCACCTAGTCCGCGAACGGAGGAGCTGCCGACGCTGCAGAGACAGACAAGTGCGAACAGCAGCAACAGTGTGACTTTGCGAGCTTTGGACCAGAAACAGCCATATCCCGGCATTAAAGAGGTTGTGGAGAATCTAGCCGAAGAATGGGCAGCGGAAGATCCTTTCCAATCTGGGAATTTCCCAGCCACGCCTATCCTAGAGCTCACTCGTGCTCAGCTGGAGGAGCAGGCCTCCTCTTCGACCCACGCTGCCGGAGGAAGCACTCAAAGTCCTTTTAGTCCTGCTTTTTCCGCCCGCAGTGCTGGTAGCAGAAGCGCTTCTCCACGTACAAGCAGACCCACATCTGGCGATTTTGCAAATGCGATCCACAGCCATCAGACTAATTTCAGCCAGCTCATGAAGCTCAACAAAGATGGCCTCCCCATGCCTCGCTCGCCCTCGGCGAGCTCGTTTGGATCATCAGTCAGGCCGGCGCTCATTGTGCGCCCTAGCTCGGTAGCGGCTGTCGAGCCCAATGCAAGAGGCACGATTACGAGATTGCATTATGTGGAAAATGAGGGCTGGTTGGACTTAGACAGGGATACGGTTGATGGACTTCATCCTACGCAAGAGGGCGCAATGAAGATTGCAATGAGACTCAAGGCTTGGTTGGCAGAGCATGGCTTTCTCGTCGAGGCTTGAGCGTAGCCACAATAATTGATACGTCACGGATCAAGACGCGACGCACAGCTTTACCTCTGCAATTTCCCCCGTGCCGAGTCTCCGCAGTCGTTCGGACTTGCTCTGTCGACCTCAAATTCGCGCATGCTGTGCTACACTATACGAGCGCCCCGTACCGCCATACAGTATACTGCAAACTTGTATCTTTCCTTATCGTTCGTGCGTACATCTTTCGCTACATTGATAGCCATCGTGCATAGTTGTCGTTCTCTCTCATCTTCTTTCATAAGCCCTGCTGTTTTACGCGCTGTGTGTCTTGGGGAGATCTGTCAATGGAACTGGATTTGTCCATATCCAAAGAGGACATGGGTGCGAGCAATAGAAAGGCCAATATTTGGTTGTGCATTTCGTCAGCACCTCTGGGAGCGACTATTGCGTAGCTCCAATTTGCGCCAAACACCTACCATATTGCACTCTGCATGTGCAAAAGAGAGATCAGCGCGAAAGGCTGAAAAATGTAGGTTTGCTACTGATAGGTAACTCACCCAAACAGCTTCTCCTCCTTGACGGACCCATCCTCGCGTTTATCAAACACCCAGACGTCTTGCGTGAATGTGCCGACCGGCACAAACAGCCTGCCTCCCGGTTTTAGCTGATCAATGAGCGCTTGAGGCGTTGTAGGCGACGCTGCACCGACATGAATGACATCGTATGGAGCAGTGGGTTCGTAGCCTTTTCGACCGTCCCCTGTGATGACTTGGATCTCGCCGGATTCAAGAGCAGAACTTGAGGCTTTGTCCTTTTTGAGGTTCGTGGTGGACATTTCTGTCAGACCTTTGATGTGGTCTATACCGACGCTGCGCAATGACATATCGGTTAGCCTTTGATTTTGAATGTATTACTTGGCACATGAGCTTACACCTTTCCACCCGGCTGGACAAGCTCGTGGAGTATGCCCATAAGATACTGACGCGAGAGAATGTCAGGTTGTGCCACACTTTCTCTTTGGGAAAAGGAAGCTCACTCCGCTCCCGCAGCCAACGTCTAATACGGATGCACCTGGCTTGAGTTGGTCTACGAGGTATTCCAAAGCATGGGCGTGCCTGCGAAAGAGAAGTCAATTATTGGATTGTCACCCTTCGGCAGACGGCACGACATACATGTGTGGCGCAGAAATCGTTGCGTCAAAGCCAATGCTCTGGGGTCGGTCTGCATACGGATCCGCACCACGAGGGCAATAGTGCTGAAAAGTCAAAGCTTCTAAATCAGATTCTCCAGGTCCGTTCTTTGAGAACCCCTCGCTGGCAGAACCCCAGGTGGAGTGCCAAGGACAGCCTCGGCGCACCTTTCGGTCAGTAGCCTTCATAGCGCTGCGTATCCGGTCTGTCTTGATGATTCCAGCATTGAAGAGGTTGTCAACGAGCTCATCATTTGTCTCGCCATGACATCGCCAAGCCATGCTACGTGCTGTAGAGGTGGTGGAGAAGCGGGACAGGCACCGACGGAGGGACGAGAGCGACACTGTGTATGGATAGCTTAAGCGATTAAGTATGGATGTCCGCGTGTGTGTGTCTTCTAATTGTCACGAGGCAAGAGGACAGCTAGACGAGCTTCACGGTGCACTCGCCAATGTGGCAAACGTCATGGACAGGCTGATCGTCAGTCTGGACGCCTTCTTCTGCCGTGTAGCAACACGAAACAGCTCGTCGACAGTATAGCATCTCTGCAAGCGAGCTGCTTTAATCCTCGCTGGCTCTGCGGTCTTATTCCTAACATGGCCTCATCAAGCCTCGAAAGCATCAAAGCGCGCCTGTTGGAACGAGGCACCGACAAGCAGACACTGCCGCCATTGACGCCAAGCGGGCCATACAGCGCAGACCTCAAGAAGCAAATAGACACTCTCGAACTTCCACGGCAAAGCAGCAAGGCGAAGCGAGAAGTGCTGGCGGGCGGTAAGTGGGGCTGGGCTATTTCTATCGAGCTGCCTGGTGGCGGACTTTGGTTAGTTGCAAGATTGCTGATGATGCTGTCAATGGCGTTCGGCTGTTGGCCATCTAATTGCTCGCCATTTCTCACAACTTGCACAGTGCTACATCTCCTCAATGACGATATAGACAGCGCACATAATCTAGCCCAGGGCCACGAGGAGAGCATGACTGCCAATCTGACACACGCAATCTTACACCGGCGAGAGCAAGACTACTGGAATAGCGTGAGTGCATTACCACTCCAAGCTTATATCTCTCATTGAAAAGCCGATCTTCCTCCTCTGACGCGCTTCTTGATTTTGGCAATAGAAATGGTGGCTGGGGCGTATCAAGCACCCACTGCTCAACAGCGTGCACAGCGGTACTGCTGCCGCCAAAAAGTTCGTGGACGACGTCGAGCGGCATGAGCGGTCCAAGTCTGGGTCTTCAGACCTTGTAGAGAAACAGTGGCAAGAGCTCGAGGCTTTGCTGGCGTATGCGATAAAGGAATCGGAAGCTTGAGACGCTCTCCAGGTCGCGTGCAGCCGTGCGAGGCACTGCAGCCTTCCATGTAGACCATGGTCAGCAAGCAGATTGGCTGAGCTTGCTATGTAGCATATCGTATTCGAGCGGCTTGAACTCGCAGACCTCGTGCCATGGAGTTTCCATGTTCACGTCGGCCAGGCAGACTAGTCGTCTTCCAGGTTGTCGGCCACGTATTCGCGTATCTCTTGTAGCTTGTCGTTGATCCTTTCTACAAGGTTCTGAACGCTGTAGAGTTGGGTACAATGTCAAGTCGGAGTCATATTTGCTAACTAGATTGCTATTGCCACTCACCGAGACTGAGACGTCTGCGAGGCTGCAGTGATGCTCTCTAGCTTTTGTCTCTGTTCGACGATGCACGGCGCTGCGCTCGTCTCTGAACCTGCTTCCTGTTCCTCTGCAGCAAGCTCATTGAGGCGCGCTATGCGTCTCAATTGCAACCTTTTCGTTTCTTCTGCAATGCGTTCCTTTTCCAGCGCTTCAACTGCCGTGCAGTCCTGCAGCACACTCTGCAGCGTACTGTCCGATGACGCAGCAGATTGCGTGAGATGTTGCAATGCAGTTATGACGTGTTCGCACTGTGTCCTGACCTCGAGCAGGCCTACGCTGCTGATCTCTACGACTTTGTGAAGCGCAGCGTCTGTAATGTCAGGTTCGCTGAACGCGCCCACGAGCTCGTTGGAGATGGCGGCGCGGGTCGCTTGGGCTTTTAAGAATGCTTGTAGCAGCTGGACTGGAGATTGCCCTGCTGTGCGGTCCTCCAGGTCGGCGTGATGCGTGTATGCTGCTCTCCCATTGCTGCCATTCAAGGCGTCGTGGCCATTGCTTTGTGCCTCTCCGTCTGTACCGTCGACGTGTCCCTGCAGCGACGGCGCGTTGACCATGGCTGGCGTTGACGTCTATCACACTCGTATATCGCACGCCTTTGTGCAGAGTCGGTCACAAACAGACAAAGCTCGTCGTTCGTCGTCATCGTCAGCTGGGCCGGCGCCACACTGAAGAAGGGCAGCCTCGATAAGGCAAACGCGCGCGACTCTTCGCTTTCGAAGCAACCGGAGACGAGGCAACTCCGGCGACGACATACACTCTAGCACAAGGACACAGCACCGAGAATCACTCTACAACATCGTCATATCGACCCGTTAAGCGCCGAGTCAGCTGTCCAGTGCCACAACCGGGACACTGCACCACCGCTCTATGCCCAGCAGCAGCAGCAGCAAGCAACAGCAACATGCACGACCACGAGTTGATCATTCTCAGTCTGGAGCAGTCGCGCCTGTCAAGGCCGCCATCGTCGCCGAACCCCCATCTCCGCCCTCGCCCCTCGAAGCGGCGGCGCATGACAACAAGCTGACATCGGCTGGACGCTCAGTAGCAGCGCTGCCATTGGAGTGAGCCCCCGACAACGCCTGCAGCTGCTGTGTACTGTATGTCGCTATTGCTGACTTGCTTGTATACGCATCACACCCCTAGGACCCCTTCGAGCTACCAGGCCATTGTATCGACGTTCGCAGCTCTCGGCCCCATCGCATCAGGATCCACAAAGACGCTCGGGCAGTGGGGCAAGCACGCATACACGCAGCTCGCCAGTCGGAGAAGGGCCTCGCTGAGCGTCGAGGGCGGCGGCACTGCTGCTGCTGCCACACCAAGCGGCGAGGAAGCAGCCGAAGCTGCTCGCACAGGCGCTGGCGACGAAGACGACAACAGCGACGAGCAGAGTGCACAGGCAGATGCGGCACTTGCAGCTTCGATCCATCACCGTCCTTCTAAGCACGATGATGCTATCGTATGGTCTGCATGGGACTCGCTCCCTGGCGACACCGCTGCTGGCACCTCGACGCCTGTCCTCGTCCAGCTCTTTGCTTCTGGCAGGCTCCGTGTATGGGAAGCAGCGCACTTTGAGGAACTCCACGAGGTGCTCAGCATCGACTGCGCCGCGCTGGCAGACCCAGCAAGCGGTGCGACGCCAGTCTGCGCTCGCTTCCTCCCTGGCCAAGCGGAACACGTGATGGCGATCCTGTGAGGTCACGTGAAGGCGCTTGCACAGTGGGGTACAAGCTAATCCTTGCATCTGCGTCTACAGCTACTCCGACTGTTCGCTTGTGCTGTATTCAACGGTCTCGCACACCGTCATACGCCGACTGACATATCCGGGAGCCGGTCATGCCTCGGATTTCCAGGTCAACGAGCGCTTCTTGGTAGTAGTGAGTGCATCTGCTGCGCTGGATGTATTCTTTCAGGCCCTTCAATAACTTCTATGTGATATCAGGCCACCATACAGCCGCTCTTGCTGCACGTCATACCCCTGGACACGCTCGAGCCAGCACCCTTCTCGCCCATCACCGACATTGCTGCCCATCCATACGACCTTGCACCAGTTTACAGCCTCTCCGGCTCGCGCATGCTCGCTTACGCATCGAGCTCCGTGCCAGCATACGGCGGCAGTGGCATTATAGCCACTTCGGGATGGAATGACGCCTCTACCTCGACAAGTGGCACCGTCGGACAGCAAGCTGGCTCGCCCGGTGCTCAAGCCTACGACGTCGGAGAGAAGGCGAGGAGATGGGGCGAGGGCATGATGAGTGGCATGAAGGCAGTCACCGACTATGGATACAGTCGATACTATGGACACACGCAAGCCACTTCATCGGGACCGACAGGCCTCACGCCGCCGCAGAGAGACCTGAATGGCAGGCAGCCCAGTCCTGCGAACGTCTTTTCAAAATCTGCGCCACATGCTACCTCCGTAGCAGCCAATCTGCCTCGTTCCCCGGAACATAATCGCATTTCCTCATCCCCAGGTCCTTCTGGCGGAACTGGAGGTAACGTGTCTCCCTACCCACGAACAGGCTCGACACCGCTATCGACAAACTCGACGGTTGTTGTCCTTGATCTCGTGGCTTCACTTCGTCCTTTCGTTCCTGGATCAGCTACAGTAACTGGGCATAGCACCACACGGGCCCGCTCGCCGGCTAGTCGTTATACTGGCTTGCAGAATGGCCTTGTGCCCATTGCACACTTCCGGCCGTCCAAGAACCACCGTTTGACTCTGCTTTCGATCAACCCGAACGGGACTCTCATTCTCACATCATCAAGCGAAGGTCATTCATTCCATGTCTTCGAGCTGCGCCCGCCTACGCTCATAGGGTCCTCGTCTGCACGGATGGCCTCCCCTAGCCGTGCAGCAGGCCATGGTCATGGAGCTTCAGCCACCCAGCTCGCGAATCCAGATCTCAAAGTCTGGCATCGGTACCGCCTGAATCGCGGCTTGACAGTCGCGCGCACCGTCTCTGCTCACTGGTCGACAGACAGCCGCTTTGTGGCTGTCTCGACAAGTCGCGGGACTGTGCACGTGTACCCCATCAACCCTCTGGGAGGGAAACCTACTCCAGATTCGCACATCTCTCAAAGTGTGCAGGCCCCACAGACGCTTATGCCGCTTAGCGTTACTGTCAATACTTTGGCACGCGTCAAGGCGCCGAGAATACCTGCTCCTGCCGATGAGACAGGCACGCCGGGCACTGTTGCTAAAGATGCGGAAGACGGAGATCAGGGCATGCTGACCTCGCCACCTGGCATGCTATTTGTGCCGCTGGAACGGCTGCCGACACAGCCTCATGCCACCGCTCAGCGGAACGCAAAGAGCTCCACGCATGCATCGCGTGCTGTACCTCTGGCTCTGTTCTACCCGCACCTCCACTCGGTCCTGCTTACAAAGCTGCACCTCACCTCGAGCCCAAAGACTGCACCTTCAACAGCTCCGCTCAGTACTCGAGTCACGAGTCAAGCCGTGTCGGGACTTACGCAAATGATGCGAAACAAAGGCTCGTCACTGCCAACCTTTGAATCCGAGGTATTACTCGCGCGTCAGGAGTGGCATCTGCAGTGGCCGCTGGCAGACAGAGACGCGCTACCGGCTCAAGACGTGCACACGGACCTGGCCAAGCTCGTGCACAAGAGCAGATCAGCTACGGCAGCCCCGACATCAGCACATGCCGCCGAAATCGAGTCGTTCAGCTACGCGCCTGCCGTCTTGCCTCGGTCAATATACCTAGCCCAGAGCATCTCCTTCCACAAGTACCCGCCTGTATCGAAAGGCGGCGAATCAAACTCCGTCAAAACTAGCTTTTCTCGTGGGGATTTTGTGGTACGCGACTTGGCGAGGGTGACTGTTCGCGAGGAAGTATCGCATAAGCACGCTTCGCACGCGGGCGAGCAGTGGGATGAGAGCACAGAGCTGCGAAGCGCAATGCACACCATTCTTGATGCAAGCAGCACAGCAGCTTCCCAAGGCTTTTCACCAAGCAGCAGCTCGCCCGCTTTCCCCAATGGCTATGGCAGGACCTCCACTTCCAACCGCTGGCTCCCCGGCTCGACTGCGTTGTCATCGCTGCCAATCCCCATTGGAATCTCCCCTTCGACCGTCAGACAAGCGGCTACGAAAGTCCGCAAATATAGCGCAAACATGCGCTCGCCGCGCTTATCGGCAGTCGGTTCGGGGCACTCACTGCAGAGCGCGAGTCTGTCTTTTGAGGACGATGACGCCGTGCTCGCGCACACGCCGCGGGAGATGCTGGAGGCTGATGAAGAGGGTGTAGATCTCGGCCAGCCGCGAGTTCCGGCGGTACCGCAATCGTCGGAGACGACCTTTGGCTCGACATCGTCAGCACCGATCCCATCCTTGTCGCTTGATACTGGCTCGTCAGCTGAAAGCCATGCTAGATCAAGCGAGTATACGGGCGAGCGCGGTCAACATATTAGGGAGAATAGCAGCCCTCTGATGCAGGCTATGCATGTGGACGATGACCCACAGCAAGAAGGCGAGTGGGACAGCTTCAAGCTGGAAGGTGTTGACGATGAAGAGGATGTCAAGATGCCAGCGGACGACTCATCAAAGCCCAAAGTCCCTTCGCCACTGCTCTCACACGCTATGCTACCTATCCTAGCCGCAAAAGCGGAGCAGCAGGCTGCACCAGTCAAGAGTCTGCCTTCGCTCCCTCCGTCTCAGCCCTCGCCGCACCACGGCCAAGATGGCTGTGCGATCACACTGGCCGCAAAACCGTTGCCGTCTATCGCGGCCCCCGCCTCCGACGCCCCGCTCATTTCGTTCTCGCCGGGAGCTCATCTCGATCCGTTCACGTCGCCGCTCTCATCCTCGCCTGCTGAAGCTGCATCTTCATCGAATGAGCTGTCTGCGAGCCCATCTACGGCCGCCGTGCTTGGGAGCAAGAAGAAGAAGAAGTCCAAGAAAGGGAAGTAATCGTGTCCGGTGGACTTGTCCTCCCGCATCCTTGTAGCATATGTAAGCATCATTACAAACACGAAAAAACAGAAAGTACGGGCAAAGCCGGGCATGGCAAGGTATCAGTAGAAGTCCAGAAGTATTTGGGAGTTGTATGCGCACCAGCCACACCGGTGTACTTGTCACTGTAACACCTCTTCAAGAGTCTGACAAGCCCTCATGAGCTTGCAATACGCTGCTTTGGCCGCTTCGAGGCATTTTTACTTGCTTTGACACCAGAATCTCCAGGACGCCACAGACGTGCTGGCTGTCTAATAACCGAGCGTCTGCCTGCACGTGCAGCCTGCTTCTGCTCCTGCTCAACATCTTCCAGCAGCAGCACCTGCATCGCCATGCACCACATGCACCACCTGGACTTTGGCGCGTCGTGCTAGGCTGCAGCGCTGCTCTTGTGCTGCAACGCTGGCCTTCAAGCGCGTCCTGGTCCGCGATCACGTCAAGCTGTCAACACCAGACAACATTCAAGCCAGAGGCACCGAGCAATGACAAAAGCATGGATGGCTGCCCTTCTTGCAGATCTCAACCCGCGAGATAAGTCCTCTGGAGACGCTGCTGCCGCCGCTGAGCGACATGCAGCACGCTGGGACAGGCACCGCACGAGCTCGTCGCCGCCCAATCGTCCACCTGTCCAGGACGACTATGACATCGCAGCGCACGCGAGACGAAGCTTACACGTCAATGATACCTCATCGAGCTTGTCGAATGGTCAGATCACCGGTACAAGCGTACCTTCAGCGCGAGCATTCGGTGGACACACGCGGTGGCAAAGCTTCCCAGAACCTACTTCTGCGCCTTCTAGAGTGCCGTTTCCGGACAGGGCAAGCTATGACCGGCCAGGGTTTCTCGCTTCACCGTCAGGTCCCAGACTTCTGTATTCTCAAGAAGTGTCATATTCAGCATCAGACGGCTATTCACCAACAAGAAGAACTCCCAACGGACCCGGAGGCTTCGTGGATCCTGGCTACCCAACGTATAGCTCGCCTCTTCGAGAAAGGCTTCCTGATGGCAGCCAAATTGACCACGGCGAGCCTGATAGATTGGGCTCCAACGGCTATCAGACTTCACCACGCACCCGTCCGCCGTACAGCTCGGCAAACGGGTCTCCGCGTCGATTTCATGCTACATCCACCCCAATGAGACCTGCTACTTTAGCGCTACCTACTCCGCCTCCAACTCTTTCACATCGCCCGCATACGGACCCCGAGCGACCGTCACCTAAGAAGTCTCAAAAGTCGACCGGAACAGCTTCTTTAGAGCTTCTGCCAAAAGCGAATCAATGCCACGGCATCACAGGCGCTGGCAAGAGATGCACGAGGGTAGTCAAGGCTTCAACGACTTCCACTAGATCGCCGTCACCCACTAAAGCGCCTGCATCGACCGCCTTGCCAGGGCGTCTGGGCAGTAATGCTCTGAGACAGCTAGATCGGCGTTTGAGTGTCAACAAGCATCGCAGGAAGCCGAGAGGTCCCCAAACGCTGGCTCAACGAAGAGTCATTGAAATCAGTAGCGAAGATGAAGATGATTTCGATGACACTCGTAACAGGCTGGCACCAGTCAAGGGAGCCAAAGACGACGAGGACGAGCTGGAAGAACTCCCCGTATATTGCTATCAACACGCCAAGCAGACTCTGGAACAAAGAGGAGCCTACATTGGCCAGACTTTTGTCGACTTCCAAGGTAACCACACTCTCGTGAATCATGCACTAATCGCAGAGCTGACTTTGACGTTTTCAAGATTGGATTCCCGCCTACCTTCCACAAGACACGCAGCTGCAACTGCGTTACGAAATGGGCAAGCCGCTAGGAGCTGATGAGCAGCCTGGCTACATTTATGTTCACGAGTTCCCTTTTGCAGGTGAGCAGTATTGTCTCTCGGTTCGCGCAATTTATGGCAAGCGACTTATCGGATGATATTGCCCGAAGTCACGGAAGTGGACACTACCTTCATCAAGCTCGGTCGCTCTATACGCCCTGTAGCACGCCTTTCACAATGGAAGTCACAATGTAGGAGCAGACAAGTGAGTGACATTGCTCCACCAGAGCGAGAAGGTGGACTGACAGGAGCAACAGCCCATCGTGCGCGACATCTTTCCCTTGCACCCTTCCCATCCTTTACATCCCAACCACACAGCAAGTAGCCTGATCAGGTACAGCAACAGTCCGAGTCATCAACACGGCAGACTCCTGTTTGCAGACCGAGGTGTCGCGAATCACCACCGTTGGGAGCGATTATGCCTTATTGAAATGGCGGGAATGGCGGCAACACAAGCCCGAGAACGTGGAGAAGAGCAAGGGAGTCGCGAAACATGTATAGATTGTGGAAAGATACATGTCGAGCTGTTTTTAGTCAATAAAGGCGCCTATGAGAAGGACATTCGAGATATCGTCCTGCGCTGGCAACGCTTTGTCGAGGAGAAGCTCCCATAGAGAAGGATGCCGATATTCAAAAGGCACCGCCTGTAGCATAGAGTGTATACACGAAGTATAGTAATCCGGCTCTTCTACGGTAGAAGAAACGATTTTGTTCGCGTCGGCCTAATCTAGGTCTGGGTCCGAGCTAGCTTTTCAGCCGCAAGCCTACGTCTCAATTCCGCCATCTTGTCAACAGAGCTCGCTGGCGGTATCTGCTGAGCAGCGACCTGAGCCTGAGTGCTTTGAGCATCCTGCAAAGCTTGCGGGGGCCTTGCTGTCGCAGGGTCAGATCGTGCTCTCTCGAAGCCACCTTGGGCTACCGTGGGACTGGCGGCCTTTTCCTTTGCTAGTCGACTTTGCAACAACGCAAGGCGTACTGCCTTCTTGTCGGCATCGTCGCCGTTGGACGCGTTGCGAGGTTCAGATTCAGGTTCATGCACCGTGGGAGATGCGGCTTTGACTTGTTCGGGCATTTGAACAGCCTCCAAATTCGCCTGTCTTCGTTGTTTGAGGACGGAAAGTACTTTATCACGGAGATCTGCCTCGCTAACCGTAGACTTAGCCTCCTCTGAAGGAGAGGCTAGACCATTGGCCTTAGAGCGTAGTCGCTCTTCCTCTAAACGGCTCATCAACACACCGTGCATCGCGCTGCTAACCAGACCCCTGCGTAGACCTCGACCTTTGACTTGCAGCTGAGGTGTCGCACTTAAAGACTCTCGTCGAGCCTCGGACGTCCGTTCCCTGCCAGTCTCCGACCCAGGCCAAGCGGGGTGAGTTGCTGAATTCGATATTCTGGACAGCAAATCTGGGGCAAAATCCCTAATGACGTCGATCTCTGTACCTCCATGGGAAGCTGTGGTACCTGCCAGGCCCCGGATGTTCAGGCCAGCTCGACCATTCCCTTCCTCTACGCTGGCCGCTTGAGGGAAATTGGTAAGCTCTGAGGTTCGGCCATTCGTAGCAAAGGCGACAGGATGTGTCCCAATGTCCGAATCACCCAGCGAAATGACATCTTCGAGATCAGAGTCTCGCGCCGCCTCCTCCAGACCGCGAGCGCGATCTCTGGCTTCCGGACGGTGCTTCCGAGAGTCTTGTGGTTCTTCATCTTTGTGAGAATGCTCATGCCGCTCGCGGTGAGAATGCCTCGATGGTCTTTGCAAGTCTGGATGGCCAGTATCTCTTCTGCGTGGTTCCCGTAACTGAGATCTGTTAAGAACACTGTAGCTGGGGATGTAGGAATCTCCCGCTGCGCGAGGTCTACGCTCTTCCGACCGGTCCCGTCGGGCATCTCTGCGTCTGCGAACTGGGCTGTTTCTGCGCCTTCTTGGCAAGCGAGAATGCTTCTCGTCTTCATCAGACGATAGCAGAGAAGCAGAACGCGATCTTCTGCTCTTGACGCCGACATTTTCCTTCTCGTCTGTGTTGTCGGACGGTTTGCACGAAGGCCGACTAATCCAAGTGCATGTCAGTCAGCTCGTCGTCTACAAGCGTTTCAGATACTCCACCCACTCGTACTGGACAGCTGTGTCATAGTGCCTGATGTCCTTGTATGGACTCCGCAAGAAGCTGTATGTTTCGCTACACGCATGTGAATTGGGTCAGCTCAGGGCTCTGATCTGCTTGACAGGCGCGGCGAGCACACTGCTACTCACTGGCAAAAATGTTCGGCTTTGTCTTCACCCAAAAACTCGGATAAGAGCCTCGTCGCACTGTCGGATCGAAGCTCTAGCTGAGATGCGATGTTCACGCAATAGCCTACTAGAAACTCTAGGTCAACGCCGTCAAAGACTTGGAGTTCTCGACGCAGCCACTTGGTCAATCTCTGTCTTAGCTCGGGTGTACTACTGACTTGCTGCGCTGTGTGGTCTCGAAACTGCGAACAGCCGGTCCTCAATCAGCGGAACGCGATTCGTGTAGGCAGAGATAAGCCATGTACGCACTCTAGTGTATCTATTCGATGCAACGTGCTTGACAAAGAGAGAGTGTCGGTAGACATATTTACGCTTCTCCAAGGCAAGGTCTTCTGCATCGACTTCAGGCATTGCAGCCGGCTTGTTCCGAGCTCTCCAATCGGCATACTTGAATCTAGGATGCGTGGGGCGATTGAAGAGCTGCCTTCGCGCGCCTTCGCGTATTTCTTGTGTAGACCGCCCTGAAGGCGGCGAGTCGCTCTTGACGTTCAAGGGTGGTAGATAGTGCTTTATGCCAGGCACGGGTCTCAGTACTGACGCAGTGAGCGATATGGTATTAATAAGATTGCCTCACTCTCACGAAATCGCGCTCGCCTCGAATGTGGTGAATGAGCAGCTCGATGTTTGCCACACAAAGAGGGCACTTTCGCGACATTTCGGCCCAATTCATGATGCAGGCAAAGCAATACGCGTCTATATTGTCCGTTTGTAAGCTCAAATAGCAGTGCATCTGACAGGCATCCTATATCTCACCATGACAGCAAGGCTGGATGACCGTCCTGTCTTCAATCGGTGCCAGGCAGATCACGCAATGTAATGTGTCGTCGTCCGAGTCATAGAGGCTCTCGGCGTCACTTCTGACTGCATCTTCCCTCTGCTTGTTGTGCGTTTCAGTTTCCTCTTTCGCCTTGCCATTGCTTCGGGCTGCGACAGTCGATAGCCTGCGAATTGCGGCCTTCTTGCTACTCTCTAATAAGCGGTCTACGCAGTCGTCGGCCCCGCTGTCGTTGTCGAATGCATCATTGTACGATCTTCTGCGTGACTTGGCTTGACTACTAGTCGACGCGACGGCTGGCTTGCTTGTCTCATCGTCTTCGTCCATCTCGCTGGTCACGCGAGTGAGTGGCAGAAGAGAGAAAGGCACCAGGTGCCTTTGCTTTTGATCTACATACTCGATTACGCAGAAATGGGCGACGCTGAGCTAGATGCGATTCGACAGGTAGCTTGGCTGTCCTAGATATGCGACCGCACAGCCTGGCCTGATGATATTTACATTCAACTATACAGAGACGCCTGGCCGAACTCGCTGGTGGCAGCGCAAGCCCGTCTGCTGGACAAGGCCCTTCACAACAAGGCGGAGGCGAGCAAGTGAGCTACAGACATAAGACAGAGAAACATGGGTAGATTCCTGACGCGCCATGCCACCAGGATCATGCAGCTAGAGCTGCTGAAGAAGACGACTCTCGGCGGACATTGATGTCACAAATACTAGACGCACAGGCACGAGAGCGGTGTGAGTCTGCCCTTTCAGCAGGAAATACATCTGTGGACTAAGTTTACATGCCAACATTGCGTGTGCTTTGCCAACAGTGTCTCGCATAGGACTTGTCCGACCAGAACGCGCCCGAAGCCTCGAGGAACTACTTCTACGCATGGCAAAGTCTGGCCAAATACGAAACAAAGTCTCGGATGACCAGCTATTGTCGCTTCTAGACCAGGTGGCTCAGGCAGAGTCGAAAGATGGAGCAGCTGGCCCGGCGAGCAAGAGCAAGATTACTGTAAGTGCAAGTGGCAAAAGGGTGTACATCCTTCAAGGACGCCTAAAATGCTGATGTGGTGATGCATGCTGCATACAGTTCAACCGTCGCTCGGACAAGGTCGTTTCAGACGATGAGGACTTCGATGATGATGATCTTGGAAAGAGTAGTACGAGTCGTGGAGCTACTGCTACGACACAAAGTGGGAGGCCGGCAGCAAGGGCGTCAAACAACGACGATGACGACGACGATATTTTCGATTTATGAGCCTGTTGTGCATTCGGCACATGCTGCCTGTATGCTTTGCATCAGTGTATACCCTTCACCGCTTGGAGCAGTCTTCGAGTGGCGGATAATGCAGCAGTCATACGAGTGTTTCAGGGAGAGGAAGAGAGCAATTTCACTAGAGTCTCGCCATGCGTGACTATATTTACTTCACCTCACTCACGCGCGCTGCCTGTGTCTTTGTGCATGTCTTTGCACGAGTACCCGTCTCGATCATCCTTGCTGGCTGCAGTCCCTCGTAGAAGACGGCGTCAGACGCAGACGGACTGTCGC
This sequence comes from Cystobasidiaceae sp. HBUAS51001, assembly GCA_003351005.1. NCBI lineage: Eukaryota > Fungi > Basidiomycota > Cystobasidiomycetes > Cystobasidiales > Cystobasidiaceae > Cystobasidiaceae sp. HBUAS51001. Next base: position 73,470 of record QOZY01000152.1, on the reverse strand, counting down.
AACTGCAGCACCATGGCTGATCCCACACAGGCCACGTCAAGATGTACACGATGACCCACTCGGACCGCTGAAGACGTCCGCCAAGAGCCGTGGTAGCATCGCGCCATGGTCGGCCATCCCAAGGAGCTCTCGTCGGTCCCAGACCAGATACCCGGCTTCCAGGTCGAGGACCGCGCCCACCTTCATCAGCTGCGCACCCATCTCGCGCAGCTATGTCAGCAGTCGACCTTGAGGTTAGTCGTCGTTGCTTCGACCGGTCTCTTGGGTGTTCCCTGTGAAAGCTGAAATGGTGCTCGCCTTCATGTACATACAGGTTTCCAGGCTCTCAGCCTGTCAGCTTTGACTACCATTCGCTCGAGCTGTTAATGAAAGAAGAGTGCGTCAAGAAGCCCCTTGTTCAGCCTCGGAAGCCCAGCTGACGCCTTGCCGAAAGCTTCTGGGTCTGCGAGAAGTCCGATGGAGTGCGTGTACTGGTGCTAGTGGTGTGTCCGCCGGTGGGACAGCAGGAGGTCTACCTGGTGAGTCTTTCCAAATTCCACCGCGTGAGCAAATATGCTGATGTAGGCGTCCAGATTGATCGGAAAGAACGCTTCTACATGCAACAAGGCGTATATTTCCCGCATCAAGATGGTCCAGATTCGCTACATTCCAACGTCGTTCTGGATGGAGAGCTGGTCATCGACACGGATCCAAGGACCGGAAACGTGCGTCCTGTGACACTGTTCCCAATGCGGAATGTGACTGATGTCATCCCAAAACAGCGCTCACTATGTCTGCTGGCTTTTGACTGCCTCGTGGTTGGTGAGCAGAACCTTATGCAAAAGGCGCTGTCCAGTCGTTATGGGGTATGTCGCTTCTTCCCCTTCCCAAACGCATGTACTTCGTGTGAGCTCAAACTCATGATGACGACAGCGCCTGAAAGAATGGATCATCAAACCGCACGAGGGCCTCATCAAACTCTACCCCGATATGGCGCAGGAGCTGCCTTTCCAGTGGGGCCAGTCAGATATTAGAAACCGATGTCCAGCTAAGCCATGGTCTCCCGACAGGGTCAAACTCAAAAAGATGGAATTGGCATATGGTATACAAGCGGTCTTCAAGGATCACCTGCCATCGCTGCAGCACGGCAATGACGGTCTCATCTTCACTGGTGCAGAAGCACCCTACACCCCTGGCACAGACAAGCGAATGTAAGCGCTGTGCTCAAGGCTTCTCGAAGCTCCTGCTAATTCAATGGACTCGCTGGAATAGCATCAAATGGAAGCCTCCTTCTGAAAATTCCATCGATTTCAAGCTCGAGCTCCGCTTTCCGCCTACGCCGCGTAACAAGGATGAAGTTGATTTAGCGGCCAAGCCTGTCTTTTTGCTGCTAGAGAACTGCGGAGGGAGTCGCGGGCACGTGTTTTTCGACACCATGGAAGTGGATGATGCTGAGTGGGAAACATGGAAAGAATCGGGTGAACAGATCGATAATCGGATCGTCGAGGTTGTCTGGAACAAGGAGCGCCAAACTTGGCGGAAACTTCGGTTCAGAGACGATAAGAACGAAGGCAACTTTACGACTGTCGTACAATCGATCATCGAGAGCATTAAAGATGGTGTCGAGGCGGAAGTGGTGAGTTTGATTGCGGAATTGTCGCATTGTCATTTTTTTGCTGAAGCCTGGCATTCAGCTCATTGAGAAAGCTGGAGCGATACGGCATGCATGGAAAGCACGCGAAGCTGCACGAAAAGGGGCGGCGTCAAATGCTCCGCGTGCGGCTGCACGACCGCAACAGACATACTCGAAGCCGGCGCCCAAGACCGGCAATAATTCAACGTCGACCTTTGCAAGCACTTTGAAGCGTTGAAATCAGGTCATTCTTCAGTACATCCATGTTGTTGTCGTTGCCTATCCTACAACACGCAGAATCGGTTATTACAGCCAACTATTAACTTGTCAACTAAACCAGCTCGAAATATCGCGCAAGCTCCCAGTCTGAAGAGGCAGCGTGGTCAGACTTTGCGTTAAGTCTGCACTGATGGTCTGGCAACTCACTCGACACGGTCTGGCTATACAAGGCCCATTCATGTTCGCGAGTGCCTGCAAAGTGGTCGACAAAAGCATCGCCAAGAGCTCTGTGGGGCACACAGTCAGTAGGTAATTGGACACGATCATACTTGAAGATGCGCCATACGTCCGCGCCATGCTCTCTGGGGCTTTGAATCGCTGTGTAGCTTCGTTGAGGTCTTTCGGCAAACGCGCGTATCGAGTGGCGTGCTCCTCGGGCTTGACTTGCGAAGTCGGAGGAATGGTCAGCTCCAACTTGTTCTTGATGCCGTGTAGACCAAGGGCAAAGATTGCAGCATAGGCGTAATGGACGTTCATCTGAGGTAATTTGATGAGTCAGCTTCTCAAGCATCATATTGCCCGAGCATGTTGGCTTACATCTGCACCTGGCACCCGCTTTGTAGACGATGCATATCAGCCCATGCGGCAAGAAAACCGCTAGACAAGCAACCTTACCACTTCCAAGCGTGTTGCTTTTGGGCTCGCTAGTGGAGGGCTGATGAGTCGCACGCTAGCTAGCCGGCTTTCGTACCCCCAGGAGACTGTTGCAGCAATCGATTTTAGAGGCAGCACCTTTTCAAAACTACCCAGACATACTGTTGACGGGCGCCCAGTAGCTGACGGGCGGCAGCTTAGCCTGATGCCGTTTTTTCGTCAATTTCCAATACTCACTTCTCCACAAGTCGCTTGTATCCGTTCACGGTCGGCACCAGACATGGCATGACATCGGGCAGACCAGCAAGCACACCTGCCAGGAACCATTCTAAAAATGACCACATCAGTACATGGAATCGATCAAGGTCGTTCGGCAATCAATGACCCAGTTCCTTCGAGACATATTTCAGATCGTCCCATTGCGCGTCTGTTCTTGCTTTGCCATCTGGTGTCGCAAACAGGTTCCGGCCCTGCTTGTCCTGCAGTGATACGTGTATATGACCTGCAACACATTGCTTGTAAGCTGAGTGATACCCGCGCATCTTGCTTCGTGCATACCACTGCAGCCAGGAAGATTATTATGTGGCTTGGCCATGAATGTCGGCATGATTCTGCAGAAACACTCAGTCAATGTGAGGTCAGTCAGCAGAGACGGCGTACCCGTATTTGTAGCCGACTGTACGAGGCAGGAGCATCCTCAGCGAATGTCATTCTGCATGATGCGATGCTACTTACGAGCTTTGCAGGTCATCTTGAAAAGACTAGCATTATCGGCCATCCGTAGCACATCGGTATAAGCGAGCGCTGCCTCGTACACTCCGGGCTGTTGCAGTGTTGCAGTGTTGCATTGGGAATCAGCGCTAGAGGGCCCGCCATGACAAGCAGATAAACGCTTACGCCGGTCTCTGTGTGTAGACCTTCGACGTCTATGCCAAATTGACGACACTGGAAGGTGGCTCAGCCCAGTGTACGTTGCGCGCGTTGACACCTTCGTCATTTACCGTGTCGTAGACATCGTGAAAATACGGTCCGGATACTCTAACGCAGCAGTGACTTCAGAAATGCTAGTGAGAATCAGTCAGAAACAACTCACTGCGTTCTCAGCATGCTGTAGCCGTGCATTCCTGGCGTGAGAGCTTCAAGGCCGTGGAATCCCTTCTCGTGAATGCTCGTCGGCGTTTCTAAGCGGCATGTTCTTAGCACACAGACGTACTCAGTCCGAGACAAAGCCCACCTTTGAATTGGAAGAACTCGAATTCGGCACCCGAATATGCAGCTGCGCCGAGCTCACTCTCGAGGTTGCCAATGACTTTCTGCAACAAAGCACGTGGGCACGCATGCAAGCCTTTGCCGGTGTCGGGATCCAAGAAAGTCACCATGAAGAGCGGGATATTGTCTTCAAATGGTATGCGTCGCATTGTTGATATGTCTAGGCGTGCCTCGATGTCCCGGTAGCCGTTGCTCAAGTTGGAGATAGACAATTCCTTGGTGTACGTCTGGTCGTGTATGTCCCTGCATCTCATGAAAATCAGCAAAGAGTCTAGCTGTACTAGATAAGTATTTCACCATCCGAAGACCACGCTGTACCCAGTACACACTATCAGCTTCGTTCTTTGCCACGAGCGAACGAACTTGAGCGCACCTGCAGAAGCCAAAGCTCTGACTGTCGCTTTTGACGCAGCTGAGGAACTTGTCCTTCATCATGACCTTGCCTCGGAGCACATTGTCAACGTCTATGCCTGCAACTTTGACCTTGTAGTCGTCCTTGAGCTGTTGATGCATTGTTCACATGTCAGTTGCGACGTAATCGAGAGACATGCAATAGCGACGGACCAGCTTCTCGAGCTCCTCGAGCGTCTTAGGGGCACCCTGCACGGCCATGATCCGTCTAGATGCGTAAGATGTACGTGTGTGCCTGCTTATGGCCCTTCAACAGGATCGCCCGTATTCGTGCAGGTCTGACCTCTGCACAGCGGAGAAAGGTCGAGACCTGCGAAACAAGTGGCAAACAATGGTGAGCAGTCAAATCACTTCTGTAGCATGCAGAAACGAGCTGTTCAGCTCTTTGCAATAGGAAGAGGCTATACAGAAATAGTAAGGAGGCACACAGCGGTCTACTAATACACTTGCGCATCAAAGTCCGATGCTTTTTCGGCACTGCGGCACTGCCAGCTTGTCCATCATACCATGGTTGCTTCGTTCCTTCAGAGATGAGCAGATGTCTGGCTTACATGCCTTCGGTAGCCGGCTCCTCAAGCATGCCCTCAGTCGCTGGCTCCTCTGCAGGTAGTCCAGCAGCGTCCGTCGCCATGCCAGTGTCGCCGTTGCTGACATCGTGCAGCACGACGCCGTCGGTGTAGTCACCGTGCGCATGAGCGCCGGATCCGTTGAAGTGTTTCCAGCGCGCATTGAAAGCCAATCCGAGCGGTCTGCCTCCATACTCGTAATTTTGGAATTTCGCAATCGCGCCTTCTGCTTCTTCGATGGTAGCGAATTGCACGACACCAGAGCCTCGGCTGCGCCCACCCTCCCAGATGATTTCTGCTTCTTGGACCGTTCCAGTGGTCTGGAAGAGTTCAACGAGATCTTCATTCGAGGTGGACCAAGGCAGCTGCAGGTACGCAATGTGTGACCGTTTCGTCAGTAAATAGGGCAATGGAATACTTGGGCCGTGGAACTGCCTACATTCTTGACGAAGATCTGGGTAGAGGCTGGGGCTTCGAACGGCAGATGGCTGTCGGGCGGCGGTGGTCCGCTGCGAGGCGGCCGAGGCGGTCGTCCACCTCTGTCATCCCTCCGACCACCGTAGCCAAAGTCATCGTATCGATCATCTCTGCGGCCATAGTCGTCGTAGAGGTTGTCTGTGTTTCGGCCACCGCCGCGACCGCTGTCCCGAGGTGCATCTCGTCCACCACGCAGATTACCGTACGAGCCACGAGCGGCGTTAATGTGGAAGAAGCGGTCTTCTCGAACCTCGAGGCGGCCGCCATCGAATTCGTACCCGTTGAACATAGCTGCAGTGGCAAAACGCTTGATCAGTGACTGTTTTGCTGAAACATCGTCTCCAATGTCGTATCTCACCGATTGCAGCGTCTGCTTCACTCTTCGAGCCCATGACTACTACGCCTGTTCCCTTGCTTACGCCGGTGTTGTGGTCCATGTTGACATCAGCGCGGACGACTTCGCCCGCTGCTCTGAACAGGTCCTTCAGGTCTTGCCAGCCAATATTTGGAAGCATCTAGAATCGGAACGAGTCAGCTTGCTGGACAAGATAGCGATTGCACCTCGGCGCGGCACTTACGCCCTGCACGAACAAGCCACGGGGCCCGGGTGGAGCAAAGACAGAAGGAACTGTCGCAGGAGGCGGTCCTCGCCTGTGCGGTGGCTCTCTCTCAATCTGGAAAGAAGCGCCTGGGAAGCTAGACCTGCTTGAGATCGCTGCTGCGCCAAAGCGAGCCTCTGATTCTCGATCCTGAACAGGTGTGGAGGCGTATCAGTTGACAGCGATTAGACTATTGCAGCAAAAAGGGAGACTGACCTCTCGCAAGTAGACAGGCCGACCCATCAGCTGCTGCTCATTGAGCTCGCTGATTGCGCGAACTGCATCCTCATGATTCTGGTACTCGACAATGCTGGTGGCCCGAATATTCGATTTAGCTGCCTCGTTCGGAAAACCAAAATCGATTTTTCGGACTCACCCGCATCCTTTTGACATGCCGTTTGGCAGCTGAATGATCTCGGCGAAAACGACAGGGCCGACTGGCAAGTGTACAAAGTATGGGTCAGTATTAGTATTTCTAGTCGCCAAGGAAAGGGAAGACGGACTAGAGTTGCAGAAATCCTTTAGATCATGCCATCTGACAGAGAATGCGAGGTTGCCGACGTAGACCCTATTTTCCTTCTTCGAGGTCTTGATGGCCTCCTGAGCCAGCGCTTCGCGGCCACCAGATCTTCCAGGAGGATCCGACCTTCCGCCTCGGTAGCTGGGGTTCCGCGACCCGTAGGAAGAGTGTCCGCCCCGTGTAGCCGAGTGTGGGTACTGGTCGTCGTCATAGTGCCTTCTGCCATAGTCATCCCTATCCCTGCGAGGCGGCGGACTTCTGCTTCTGCTTCTTCGCCGGGGAGGCGGACCACCTCTGCCACCACGGAAGCGGTCTCTGTCGTCAAAGCGCCTGCTGCCAGGCGATCTGCTTCTGGAGCGTCCTCGTGGGCCAGCAGCAGGCGGTGACTGCCTGCGGGCTGGCCTTGAGTCCCTGTCCCGGCCAAAGTCGTCCCGCCTGTCTACGGGCGAACGGTCGTAGCCTTCTGTGTCCAGATTCCATGTGGGAAAAAGTGCGCAATGCCCAACAGCAAATGTCTCAGCCTCCAGTTTCATCTCTCCCTGTGCATCTACTGCGCATGGCGTATGCTGCTGCTGCTGCTGCCCGGTCTCTCTCGCCGCTGTGCATCATCCTCTGCCGCATGATCTGCCTGCCCGCCCAATGCCTGTCTGCATGCTCTCCTCACCATCCATGTTGTCGTCCCCGTAGCAGTGCTTGTACCGTCACTGTCCTCCAGATCAGAAGTCCTTGTTCAAGAGTCTAGAAGCCGGTGCGATGCCCTTTTTGTTGGTCTGAAAGAGAGTTGGGCACTCTTTGTTGGAGACCGCTTGCAAGGCCGCTCCGCTCCAACGTCTGAGCACCTTGCACTGATGCTGATCTGAGCACTCTGACAGCATTCTAGCTGATACATTGCACGGACTTCTCTGGATACTGCACCTCGAGTCCCGCTAATCACAGCGACCATGGCCGACGCCGCATTCGTGTCCTGGGAGCAGCGGGTAAGCAGAGGTCGTATGAGCAAGGCTACCGTACGGAGCACCTAATAGATTTACCCTCTTTATAGCCAGGATGGGAAGATATCAAGCCAATTCCTCAGGCCGATACAGCTGAACCACTGGTACCCATCAACTACAGCCATGAATGTACGTCGCCACCACACTCCCATACATGCCAAGCGTGTCGTGCGGATTTCCATCACGTTTGGGGCCAGATTGAGGCTGACCAGGCGAATTTGCCCTTCTTATTTCAGACGCCAACTCCATGTCAGCCTTTCGCTACATCCTCGAGCAAGAAGAGATCTCAGAGCGGGTCCTGGATCTCACCGGATTCATCGTCACCAAGAATCCAGCTCACTACACCGTATGGTGAGTGAATCTGGCATACCATTTCTTACGCGGTATCTGATCAATCTTTAACTCTCGCTCGCAGGGCATATCGGGGAAAGACCTTACTGGCCTTGAATGAAGCGAATCCCGACGATAATTCAATCCTTACAAAGGAGCTCAACCTCTTGACTGGCCTTGTCAAGCCACACTTGAAGAATTATCAAGTCTGGTGAGGCTTTTTGCGTTGAGATCTGTCGGTGTTTTGCTGATCTCAGTGCTGGGCTAACAGGCAACACCGGCGGGCTGTGGTACTAGCCCTGAATGACCCATCTGGCGAGCTTGACTTTACGTCTTTGGCTCTGAGCATCGACAATAAGAACTATCATACATGGGCATACCGACAATGGGTGCTATCAGAATTCTACGGTCAACCAACAGCTAAGGACTACGACAAGATCTGGACGGGCGAGCTAGATTTTACCGATGCATTGCTTGCGATACGAGAAGGAGAAGATGACTCAGGAAGATCAGACTCAGAAACGTCTGAGTCCAAGGAGCCTACTGCAGATGTCAGAAACAACTCTGCATGGAATCATCGTTGGTTCGTCGTATTTCGCCGGTCCGCGCCAGCTTCCGAGGACATTATCAACAGGGAGATCAAGTAAGTACGACCCCTTCGCCATTCGCAACGATTAGCACTTACATGTGCTCTGCAGATATGTCAAAGCAAAACTAGCCCGAGTGCCTAATAACGCAAGTGCCTGGAATTACTTTCGAGGGTGAGTGGGCCATGATGCCAGGAGTTTCATATATACTTACATACCCGAAACGTGTAGAATCCTCGACACCTACAAGCAACCATATTCAGATCACGTGGACTGGGCCAAAGGCTTGACCAGCCCATCGAGTCCTGATGAGCAAGTCATGCTGGCCCTCGAGTTCGAAGCAAATGCACTAGGCAACTCTACGGAGCGGGCCGACGTGGACGCTGCCAGTGCGCTGTACGAAAAGCTGGCGACGGAAGTCGATCCGATACGGGAAGCCTACTGGAGGTTGATGAAGAGACAGCTTAAGGCGAAGGCCGCGGCATAGATTCATACTATTCGTCAATTAGCAATGTACTTCAGCTGCAGTTCTCTGACCTTCCTGTCAATTGCAATTGCTCTTGCCACCACCTGTGAAGCACGTGCCCTACGCGTAAATTGTTTGTCAACATGTTACCGACTAGCAAAAGCAACGCCCAGCACGCTCTTGTCTTTACACGGCCGGCACGTTCGACGACGTCCATCAGACTGACGCTGGACTCGCTAGATGCGCCCAGAGGCCGTCTCGCTCGCTTCGAGAGGGTGATCGACCGCAGTGCAAGTAAACAAGGCAGAGTCAACAGCAAGGATGGGCAATACAGCGGAAGCTACACTGCCTCTGGCTACTCCAGCCTCGTTCAACTTTCCATATGAGCTGCCATATGAGATCCAGACTATCTTGATGCGTGTAAGATTAAGACGTGGCCTGCCCAGTTGACAAACGCTGACCTGTTCATGCACGATGCGCTTATTGTAGCATGTCTATTCCGCTATAGAATCAAGATCTGCAGCTGTGGTCGAGTCTCCGACTGGAACGGTGAGCTAAACTCCAAACGATGGCTCCGCCCTCGCTCAATATCCATCTCCTCCAGGGCAAATCTCTCTCCTTGATTTGCTCCTCGCTCACGTGGTTGCAAGATGACGCCGCTCGGGCAAAACAAGTGGCTATGGACAAGCTGCGCGACAAGCTTCTGCTCGAACATGCTGGAGGTGAGGAGTCGACCAGCTGTCTCAAGCGATACATCGGCAGCTGTCTGAAGCTGGCCTCGACTATCAGAACCAAAATGGATAATCGACCAAGAAGTCAAGCGGCGCTTAGAAGATTACGAAGCCAACGAGAGAGAAGTGGCAGAACGCTTGGAGACTGCGCGTCGTCTAAAGGAGCAGCGTCTCCGTGACATGAAGGCGAAAGCAAGTTATGCACGCAAGCGCCAAAGGTTGCAAGAGCCTAGCTTCGAAGCCAAGACTGACGAAGACGATGATGAGCGCTTCGCTCCAGATGACTATGTCGAGGCCGCTTATGACGAGGACGGCCTTACGCCAGAGGTGAAAGCGATGATCCAGGCGTAAGCGCTTCTTCCCGCCGGGCAATCGATGGCAGCTGAGATCGATCTTTCAGCTACAATGGCAAGATAAACAGGCGACTGCATGGCCACCAGGAAGATGAAGAACCCGATCCGCGGAAGGTGAATATTTTCGCTCCCCACATCTCGCTCCCCACATCTAACAGATCACTGTACTCGGCCGAGGCTGATCTTCATTTTAGATTTTCTTCACCTCCAGGACACATTCCCAGCTTACTCAATTTCAAACGGAGCTGCGCAAGACCAAGTTTGCCGAGTCAGTTCGAATGATCGCGCTTGGAAGTCGTCAAAGTCTGTGCATCAACGACAAAGTGCGCTCGAGCTGCAAATCGGTGGATATGCTCAACGATAGATGCTTGGATTTGCAGAAAGAAGGTACCGTATTCTACTGCCCCCGGTGGAAATGGCAAGCAACACTGAAAACCATGTATATGTGTCCAGATAAGGGGAAGAGATGCGAATTCCTGCCACCGTCTGATGATCCTGAAAGACTCGAAAACTTCCGAGATCAGGCCTTGTCTGAGCCGCACAGTATCGATGATCTCGAGGATTTGGGTCGTCAGCTCAAGACTTGCCCATACTACGGTGCACGAAAGGCTATCAAACAAGCGCAGCTGGTTACGCTACCGTACAATCTTCTCTTGCTCAGACAGGCTCGAGAATCTCTTGGTATCAATCTTGATGAGTGAGCCTGAATGCAACTCTGTATGCTTGTGTAAATAGCTGACGCTTGCCATAGCAATATCGTCATCGTAGATGAAGCGCATAATCTCATTGAGTATGTTTTGATACGTGCATACCTACAGTATGCCTCAGCTAACAGTCCGACAGCACCATTCTTGGCATTCACTCTGTCGAGATCGATTCGACCCATCTGGTCTTTGCTCGCGGCGCCCTGATGGTCTACCTTAAACGCTTCCAATCCAGGCTGAAAGGCAGCAACGCCATACATCTGAAGCAATTGGCAGCCCTCCTAGCCGCATTGAGCACATTCTGCAAGACATGGCTGGATACAAAGCAGTCTGACACTATGATCACCACGTCCGAGCTGATCAGGCAGTGCAAGGCAAATCATGTGAATTTGCGAGACCTGGACAAGTGAGTTTGTCCGATGTCACGACCGGCATAACTAGCTGAATGGATTCTACGTCTTAGATACCTGACTCAGTCCAAGATCGCACACAAGATCTCCAGCTACATGGAGAACCTCGAAAGCAAGCAAGAGGCCACCAGTGAGTTGCACGCTCTCATGCTCTCTTGGACTGCCATCGACTCTAATCAAATGGTGTCGGTTTCAGACAGTCGGCAATCGCGATCTGCGAAAGTCTCGGCTATTCATCGCATACAGACCTTCATTCTGACCCTTGCAAACGCCGAGAAAGATGGACGCGTTCTGCTCAGCAAGGAACAAGACTCTCTTCGCCTGCGATACCAGCTCCTCAATCCATCGGATGCCTTCTCAGCTTTCTCTTCAGCACGATCCGTGATCATCGCCGGAGGTACGATGGCGCCGCTATCAGACTTTTCGCAGCAACTGCTAGCTTTTCTGCCGGATCAAAGCATCGAGAATCTTTCTTGCGCACATGTCGTCCCCAAAGAGCACATCCTGGCCCGGGCGCTGGCAACTGGACCTAGTGGATACCGGCTCGAATTCAAATATGAACAACGAGGAGATGTCAAGATGCTCGACGAATATGGCGCCGTCTTGGCAAATCTAGTCAATCTAATGGACAAGGGCCTTGTGGTCTTTGTCCCGAGCTATGCTGCCCTAGACCTGTTCATGCGCAGATGGGAGGCCTCAGGGATTGTGGCCAAGATCACAAACAAAAAAGCTGTAGGCCAGATATGTCTGCCTGCATTCGGCGATCACTCGTCTGACCATGCCATGTCCTTGCAGCTGTTTCTCGAACCGAAAGACGGAGCAGATACGGAAACCACATTGAGAGACTACGCAGCAGCTGTAGCAAATAGACCAGTAAGGGCAGAGCAGTACATACTGGTCACGCGCGATCGTAGCTGAGCATGAGATGAGTAGCACGGAGCACTCCTCTTGGCGGTGGTCGGCGCAAAGCTCTCTGAGGTAACAACCACCGATATGAGAAATCGAGCTTTAATAGGCTGACTGATGCCTCTCCAGGGGATCAACTTCCAAGACGATCTTTGCAGATGTGTTGTTGTGATTGGCATTCCCTACCCCAGCAGTCAGTCAGTAGAGCTGCGTGAGCGGTACGTGCATACCGCCCTCTGAACGTGAGCTCTGCTGATAATTTGAAGGACAGAATGAAATATGTCAGCAGTCTGCCGGCGAGCAACGGTCAAGCGTCTGGCGAAGCTGCTGGTAAACGCTTGTGTGAGTGAACATACGGTCTTCCGACAACGATCCTACGTGAGCTGACTTTGTCTGCAGATTCAAATCTGGCTTTCGTACGTCAGAACGAAGTTCCATTTAGATAAGCTTACTGACTTCACACGCAGCGGGCCGTGAACCAGTCTATCGGACGTTCTATGTAGGTGCCGTCCAGCATCACAACCTTTAGATATCGCTCATACGCACCTCTCAGTCGTCACATCAATGATTGGAGCGCCATCCTGCTCCTGGATGCGCGCTACACCCAGCCTACCACGCAGAGCAAGCTTCCTACTTGGTACGCCTGCATGTTCACGTCGTAGAAGCGTGCGAGCTGATGCTCTCAGTGTCTAAGGCTATCAGCCGACATCAAGAGCCCTGCCAATTTTGGCCAGCTCGTCAAAGACACCGTCTGTTTTACGAAATCGCGCAAGAATCCTCACAAAACTGTAGCGTTAGCTTCTACCTCTTGACTAGTCCAGCTGGAAAGGGACGATAAGCAGTTGCAGAACCTATGAGAGACATTCTGGATACTGCTCGCCGACTTCTTTTCATTGACCGACTGAACGCACTGACAAGCGGAACTCCATAGCTGGCTACAGTGGCACCGCCTAGACGGTGAATAAGGAAGACAGACGAGATGCACGTACGCCGAGGCAGAAGTTATTATGTGCCGGATGCTTTGTATTCTATGTATTGGGTATCGCTGGCTTTAAGGAAAACAAGCCTCTAGGTATGCTTCGATGTTTTATGCTCACCGGCCTCGCACATGAGGCTTGGCTCAGCAAATGACGCACTCCTGCTCCGCCTTGACTTTTCCGGTCTTCAAGCCCATAGCTTCAAATGTTTGTGGACCTTCGGAGGCCTTGCCTACCATCTGGACGCCGCTAGTCGATGACTGTGAAGAAGTGACGGATGCGCCCGAGCTTCCAGCAGGCGGCCCGATAGGTCCAGAATCTACAAGCGAGTATCGCCGAATGTGACCAGGCCCAGACATGTCAGAGGGTGGTGCAAGACCACCTCCTGAATTCTTGCGTGGTGGTGGGCCGCTGCCTGCGCTCGACCCTGACATGCGCGAAGATTGCTGGATCTTCGGACTGCTGCCAACCGATAGGCCACTGTTCCGATGTCCATATTGCGCGGCTTGTTCGACCTGCCGCATCGTATCCCGCCGCCGGAGTGACATGTTCGAGTCGGTGGTGGGCATGATGTTCGGCCGGAACGGCTGTTGCGCTTGTTGCTGGTCATTGGGATATGCAAAGCCAGCTGGAGGCGGCTCGGGCGTACCACCGTTACTCGAGGGGTATGCGCCAGGGAGAGCTGGCACGCTAGCGGTCGACGACATGCGAGGCGGACGGGAGGCCTGAGGTCCCGAGGGCGAAGCATAGACGCCACTGGTCTTGGGCGAGGCGTTGACAGATGAAGGGAGCGCCGACGTGCGAGGCGGGCTGCCAGATTGGCCGCTAGAGCCATCTCTGCGTCTGCGACTATCAGCATCTGCTTTTGCCTGAGTGCGTTTTCGCACAATCTTGTCGTTCATCTGAGCTTCGTGCTCTGTCCGCGACAAGACATTGCTCGAATTTGTGTTGAGACTTGCAAGCCTGTCTGCCGCATCCTTGTTGCCATGGTTTGCGGCCTGTTGCGAGAATTTCATCAGTACTTGCTCTGATCCGAGTAAGCAGGAAGTAGGCCAAAGGGTAAAATACCTTCGAGTACCACCGCTTGCTAAACTCAATGTCTTTGCGTCCACCAATACCAATTTCATAATAATAGCCAAGAGCAAACTCTGCACTGGGCAAGCCTCTCTTTGCCGCCTTCTCCGCAAAAGTGAAAGCCAAGTTTTCCTGCAAGTCGAATGCTTCCGAGCCACAGAGGAACCATTTCGAGAGTCTGTGTGATTCATACCAAACATCACCATCAGTTTGCAAGTCCATTGAAGTTAGTAGGATAAGCACCCACGCCATGTCTGCTTCAATATCGCCCTGCTGGCTCGCGAGCGAATAGTACTGCACGCTCAGCAGGGGATCATACCCCGCTCCCATAGTGGCATATTCATAGTTGAATCCCATCTTGAATTGCGCAGGAGCGTACCCAAGATAGGCAGACCTCTCGATCCACGGGCGAGCATCTTGGGTCCGCCCTCTTTCGTCGAGGAGTAGATTGGGCGTAATGCTGCCGGTAACGCCAGCGCCGAGATCAAGCTCGCCGGCGAGAAGCATGCCGTAGATGTATGCGGGCAAAGGATCGTCTACTGTCGAGTACGAGGCGGCTTTGCGCAGCAAGGGCAGTGCCGTCGAGGCGCTCGCTGGAAAGCCTAGCTGACCTAGCAAGTGTGCCATTGCGATGCGCTGGTAATGTCAAGATGGACGATGCCGACACACGGACAAAGGAGAAGGGACCCATCAGTACGGCACACAGGCAGAGTCTAGCAGTCGCAGCTAGCGAGCAAGCGTGGCTCGTACTCACATAGGTGCACGTGACTTCATTCTTCTGTACGCCCTCTTCATATGCCCGTTTAGCACGATCAAAATCGGCTTGAGATCCATTTTGTTCGCCATACGTTTCATACGCAAGAGCAATTTTCGCCCAAGCAGCATGATAACCCATATTTGCTGCAGCTTCAAAATCTCGAAAAGCCATGCTGAGATCTTTAGATCTGTAGCTTGGAAATTTACCACTGCTTGATAATTCACCTCGTAAATAGAGAGCTTCGGGTACTTGAATACCAGCGCCTGAAATCGCTGATGAAGTTGTAGAGGTCGATGAAGAAGTACCAGCCGTGGTGTCGGCAGTAGAAAGGATGAGTCGAATCGCCTCATCAGTCCATTTAACAAGTGTAGGATCGGTAATCTTGCTATATTCTCCACCGGCACTACAAGCTTGATGACGTTCTACAAATTTAAGCACGTTTTTGGCCCAGCTCACACGAGCGGCAGAAGGGTTGGGAGCGATGCTAGCGGCGTCTTTTTGTGCTGCGAGCTCGGATTGAGAGGGCAATGCGATGCAGAGCGCTTGTGCTTGTGAGCTAGGTGATTGCGAAGATGATAATGATGAGGCAGCTGCGATGCCGCCATTGAGCGTGCTGGAGAGTGCCGCATTCGGATCCACCGCTGCTACGGATGCTGGCTGCGATGTTGATGAGCTCAGATTGCTCGAACTGGCAGGCCGGAGGGTCGTAGACTGTTGCAAGAGGTGCTGTTGAGGCGCAGGAGCGGCCGAGCTCGTTCTATATCTTTGCTGCTGCTGATCAGGCAATCCAAGCGAGCCAGATTGCTGTGCTAGCTGTTGCTGAAGACGCGAGGTCGACGCAGCGAGCGGATTGCCCTGAGAGGACGTTTGCTGATAGGCATTTGAGCTCAGCGAGAGATCAGAAAAGGAATGATGCAGCTGCCTGCGGTCGTATTGTTGAGGATCGTATGCCGGACCAAGTGATGATTGTTGACGGCCAGTGCCAGTATGTCCAGCAGGGGCCATTGAAGCCGGGCTCGTCGAGAGTGAATACATGGACGAAGCACGCGGAGGGTGTCCGCCAAGTGGAGACGGTACTGAAGAGCTGCTATTGTTGTTGACGGTGCTGGAGAGACCGCCGTTGATATTTACGCGGGGCAAGACTGGAGGCCCTGAACTGCTCGCATAGCCACCATGCGGCTGGTGGCGAGCTGGACCAGCTGATGGAGGCGAGGTGTACGCGTAGTTGGCAGCAGCTGCATTGGAGGGCGGCATTGGTGGTGGTCGCGAATACTGCGGAGGTGACTGATACTGGTACTGCATATGCTGCTGCTGGGGTGGAGAGGCGTATTGCTGATGCTGCTGCTGAGGATATCGCCCTTGTCCAGGCGGCGGAGGAGTTGGCGAAGGCCCCACGCCTGCATGAGCAGGCACACTAGCGGCCCAGCTCGCTACGCGTGTGTTTGACATGGCCTCTGCTAGATGAGGTTGGACGGCCCTGCTGCCGTGTGAGATCGAGGCCTGGTGCTCGAGCTCTCTAGTGGTGCGCTGGATGATCTGGCCAGACGGAGGGAGGGTGGGTTTGGGCGAGACGACCGAGGAGCTGGACTGTGCCAATGGATGCATAGGCATGTGGAAGGGAAGAAGAGAGCGAGACCAGAGTGTTCGTCGCGGACACGTTTGTATGCTCGCTGGGCAATCCCCCTTGAGCGAGGAACTACGCCGAGGTTGCGCAGCTGTGGCTCGCCCGGATGCTGTGATTTGCTTGGGCGAGGTGCACAGGTGGGTTCGATGGACGTGTACTATGCTGTGTCGATGCACCGTCTCAGTCGGGGTCTGCTGCCATTGTGCACGCGCACACGCTCGTAGTTCGTCGAGAGAAGAGCGGCGACGTCAATGGTAAACACCGCAAACAGGAGCGCGTGCAGGAAGAGCAAACAACCGACATTGAGGACAGATGGCGATGGAGTGTGCGACGTAGCCTGACTTACTCAGGACGACAAGCATTGCTGAGAATGAATCCCTCTCTGCCGCATTAGCAGCATTAGCAATATTGCGCACAGGCAGGGCGCGGAATGTGTGGCAATAATGCACTGGCACGCTGCCCAAGCTTCCAAGCCCAACGAGCAGCAGCAGCAGCAGCAAGCAAGCAAGCAATCTCATAGTAGATCCACGGTGTGAAGACAGTGCTCGTCACTGTCCCACGCCTTGTAACATTGCTGATCGCATGGCTGCTCTAGGAGAAGACGCTGAACTTCAAGTTGCTTCGTGGCTTTTTTCCAATCTTCAATTGGTACACAAAGCCAGCCGCCTTCAAGGACACTCAGTGCTGCTTGTCAGCAACGGGGAAATCGCTACCCGTCTGCTTCTTCCAGGCGCTGTGCGTTATACACACAAAGCCGAAGCAGTCAGCACGCCCTCCAACACAGCAAAGAACACCAGGCCGAAAAAAGCACGACTCACTCCCTGATAGCATCCGAGATCTGCTCATCTTTGAACTGCTCAGCGGCAGATTCGTTGTCCTGCGGTCCTTGTCCGAGGATCTTTTCCTGAATTACGTCGACGCTGGCCGCAATCACAAAGCGCATTAGACATAGAAATGAGGGAATGGAATGAAGCTGGTTAAGCAAGCTCGCACGCACGCCTTGTCGAGGTAGTCTGCAACCGACGAACCCAAGTCACACAATTCAGCTGTTCGCTCCAATCATTCCTTGACTTCAAAAAAAAAAACATCGACATACCCTCGTTGGCTTCAGACTTCTTTCCCCCTCCAAGAGCGCCATTGATGCTGTCTCCAAGATTGTTGAAGTTGAATCCTCCTCCGCCGCCGGTCTTGTGCTCTGCATTGGCAGCGTTTGGGTCAGCGGGCGCAGCACCGCCTTGCTGGCCGCCGTGCTGCTGCTGCTGTACGAAGTTGCTAGCTGCGTTCTTGAGTGCGTCGAAGTCCATGTTTCACAACTGGCGTGTCGATGCAGATGCAAGCTGCACTTCTTGTACTGCCCGCTTCCAGGCCAACTGCCTCAAGCTTGGCATTGACGCGCTTGTGCCGTCACTTGTTTGGGCTGGTGCGCCAGGAGCTCCGTGTCGGCGGGCTCATTACATTATACAAGCTTGCACATCGTCAGAAAGCCTCAAGTCTTCAATCTGATCTCGTCCTTGCGTTATAGCACAAGTCATCCGAGCTTCTGGCTTTTGTTACAGACTCATGAAACCAGCGCATCTAATGTTGCTTTCGTGCTGGCCAATGGCCAGCTCTATGACTACACAAACGCTATTGCGCAAGCACCTTCAAATCGCCCAAGCTGTTCACATAATAGTCGGGTTTTATGGGTGCGTTTTCTTCAGAGAACTCTTCGAGCTTGTTGACGCCTGCAGTTCGAATGAAGCAGAGTTAGTCGATAACGATAAGACGCGTATTCAGGGCTCTTTGCGCGTAGAACTGACCTGTAAGCACCATCATTGACGCTGTCCCGCCATTGATGCCGAAAAGGATCTGCAACCGAGAGTACACAACCCGTCAGCATAGCTAAACTTGAAAAGCTACGCTCAGAAGAGAAAGTGACACGCACATCCGTGTCCAAACGATCTCCAACCATGATAGTCCTCTTCTTATCCAACTTATGTTTCTCCATGATACAGTCCATAAAAGGTTTGTTCGGTTTGCCAACGACGACTGGTTCCTTCCACGGTATCGCATATCTCAAAGGTGCAGAAAGTGCCCCGCTGCCTGGATGTTGCATTCCAGATGCGGTAGGAAAAGTACGATCGTCGTTGGTGAGCATGAAGATGCAGTCTTTGTTTTCGCGAAGATAGCGATGTGCTTTTGCGAGTTTGCGGTAGTTGAGCTTGCTGTCGAAACCGCACATGACGGCGCCTATTGTTGGATCAGCATCGATGCCGGTCTAAGGAAACCGAAACAACGATATTTTTCGGTACTGTCAATGCCATTTCACAATCTTTCGCCTGACATCCCCAAAAACACGTACGAAGTCCATCGTCCCCTGGAAAACATTGTCCTGCGGATCCTGCAATAAGCAAGGCCTCGGTTTCAGCTTCGTTCTTTAGAATAACAGACAGGTACACTCTGTCTCACTGTCCCGCCTGCATATTTGATACCCTCCGACTCGAGTTCATTCTCGATGCCTTCCTCGCCTAGGATATACACTCGCTTGTCGGCGGGAAAACTGAGGTTGTACTTCAGATACGCAACCGAAGCGTATGCCGAGCCAAAAATCTCGTCCTGTACGAGCACAGCATCTCTAGCATCAGTCCAGCGTGTCTCCGACTGGCATACAGCATGACGGGGCCGCACTATATGCACTTCTACGCCGAGCTGGTCAAACTTCTTCTTGAAAGATTCCCGGCTTTTCGTCGCGTTGTTGCTGAAAACACGAAGTAGGTATTAGTCCAGAAAGGGTAACATGTCGGCTTGAGAGATGTTGCAACATCCTCACGTCACGAATATCACGGCCTTGCCTTGTTTCCGGAGATATTGGAGGACTTCCGAAACGCCGTCTATAAGGTGGTCGCCGTGCCAGATGACGCCTTTTGCCAGGTTTTCAAGTTATTCAGAAGTCATAGAACATATCGCAGGGCTGATGTCAGTTCTCATATCACTTGTCCGCTTGGGCTAGTCCTTCGCTAGCCGACCAGAGTCGGCTCCAGACACACCATCGCAGTCGAACAGCCAGCTGTCGTACTGATCTACAAGGCTCTTGAAGTCTTCCAGCGACTTGAGTTCTCGCGAGCTGCCCATGTCGGATACGCGCTGCTGTCGTATATTGCGAGCGAATGCAAGGACAAGTATAGCCTGAGCAGTGTCAACGTCGAGGAGGTGATCGGCAGCAAGGTCGGCGTCTGACGACGATGAGGGTATTTTGAGAAAGGTGTTCCCCATTCTCAACTCATTTGTTGCTCGACTGCACCACGTTCACTCGCTCGGGACGGGAGCTGCGGCTCGCTATTCGCTGGGTCCCGTCAGCCTCGATGGTTGTCCCGCAGATTGGCTACAAGCGCCTCGAGAATGTCGAGGGTGCGCAGTGACAGGTCATGCCTGGTCGTAACGTCAATGTTGATGCTTGAAATACAGATTTTAAAGACCTCGTGGCCAATGTCGACCATGTCATGCTGGACTGCGACGTGCGATGCCTAATGGTACCATTCGAGATGCAGACGAACGCTCAGGCTGACACACTCCTTGCGCACATTACCACAACACTCTGCAGGGCGTCGTCTGGCTCGAAAGCCAGCTCATTGGACACGCAAGACAAGCCATCGAGTTCTTTAGGAAGCACAAAATAGGCGTGGCCTTTGTATCGAACAACGCGACGGCGTGCGTATTTCGCCACGTGCTTGCCTAGAAGCAAGCTGATGTCTACTGCTAAAGCACGCGCAAAGCGTATCAAGAAAAGTTCAAGGAGTTGGGCATCGACGTGCATGAGGTGAGCAGTCGAAAAGTCCAATTTGTAACCAGGATAATCGGCCGACGTTTTGTACAGGAACACATCTTCACGAGCGGCACTGCTAGCGCGCACTACTTGCAAGAGACTCTGCTGTGAGCATGGCTCACAACTGAACGAGCGACTCCTCTACTCGTATTATGGCTTCTTCGGCTGATCATGAAATGACGACTACCGCTTGCAGGCCAACTCTGCCCGAAAATCGTCGCGATATCTACGTGATAGGCCAAAAAGCCATTGAAGAGGAGCTGGCAACGCTTGGCCTGACATGGCATGGCGGAACAGTGAGTGTCTCGTCATATATCAGTCTGATCTCTGCAATCATACCTATATGCCAATGCCATCTTGGTTCTTTACAGGACCCCGAGGACAACAAGCTAATGCCACCTCAAGACTTCACCTCTATCACCCCAAATCCGAATATCGGTGTAGTCCTCGCTTCTTTCGACATGCACTACTCGTACAAGAAGATGAGCAAGGCGTACAATTACCTAAGCCACAATGAGGGATGTGTTTTGTTGCTATCGAATGACGATGCGCAGATTCCGCTGCAGCATGGCAGCACAGCCGCAGGTGAGCAGTCCCTGGAAGTTAAGAACATCGACGTTCGTTGACGGTCAATGCTGACGCATTGACGTTCAGGCGAGGGCGCCATCGCTGCCCCGTTGAAGATGGCTGCCAAAGGGCCCATCATTGTAGCCGGCAAACCGAATCAGCCGCTTTTGGAAGCAGTCTTGAGAAGGTCAGTCAGTTCCTTGTCACGCGTGTTTGAACCTCATCTGATACATCCTAATCTACACTAGGATGGGATTCGATCGCTCAAGAACATTGATGATAGGCGACCGCCTGGAGACAGACATCACATTTGGCAATAACGGACAAGTCAAGACATTGCTCGTCCTCTCGGGCTCATCCAAGGAAGCGGATATTCAGCAGACGGGCGTACAACCGCATTATGTGTGCGAAAGCCTGGGTCAGATCGCAGACATGCTTGCGCAGGCACACAAGGATATGTGAGTGCACGCGCAGCCAAGGCTACGCGACGGACAGAGGGTCGACGGATGCTGAAGCCTCCCTCGTGCACAGCTACCAGGAATGAGCGGCGCTGGCGGTCTCTACTTGCACGTTCCCCATATCACTTTGCGCTATGAGGCTCTGCATGTATTAAGCAACGGACTCTCTGAACGACATCTTGAAGTGCTTCTCTAGACATTGTACAATCCAATCCCTCAATTGTTGAACCTCTACTGTTCGGGGAAGAAGTGCGGAACGACCTTTTCAAGAAGAAGTCAATTCTGCCACATCAGTATTCTTGCTCTAACTAGATGCTTGCCGGGTCCTTTTTCCCTTACAGTTTCGATACGTGGTCGGACATAGCTGGTGCACAAGCCGAAAATGACAAACTTTTCCTCGGGCTTGCTAAAACGAGAGAAGCCCATGAGGGAATAGTAGCTGATCAACTTCTGTTGTGCCTTCTCATGAGCAGCAGCGTCATCTGGAGTTTCCGAAGCCAGTCCAGCAGGGTTTAGCAGGATGGCATCCTGGACGAAAGATGGCTGCAGAGCAATGACGCCGTCCAAGGCGAGCAGACCGATGCCCCAACCTATTTGGAATTTTAGTCTGCATTGCCTGGCAAGCTTTGTATGACTACCACAACCTACCTCGCCAGGCAGGGTCCAAGCGGATGGCATCGACGTACATGAAATCACCCGCTGCCATTCAATGTGGGTTAGCTCTATCTCGCGGATGACAGCGACGTGTTGCACTCACAACAGAGAAGCTCGTCCACAACATCTGTCTTGAAACTGCCGCTTTCGTCAAAGAGCGATGTCGCGACCTGCGCGAGCTCTGCGGAATGGTCATCGCACGCTTCCCTAAGGGTCCGTGCGTTCGCGGTGTCGAGGCGTGGATGGTGAACGCGTCGTCAGCAAGGAGAAGCACTTGAGCTAAGTACGAGCCTACGGACATGAAGTCAGAGTTGCCATAGCCATTGGCCATTCGCCCTACTTGTACGATGCAGTACTTGACGTAACCGATTCTGTACTTGGTCCTGTCAACGTCACCGGCGAGGAACGCCTCCTCCTCTTCCTCGGGGATGAACAGAATATCGGCGAAGTGGTCGATAATGTTGTCAGGCTCGTTGAAGCAGTCGCCGCTGCTGCCTAGAAAGAGTCGTGTTGCTCGTTGCTCGACGATGAAGTGGCCTTTGGGCAACGGCTTTGCCTTTTTCACGATGTACGGCATGGCGCAGGGATGGCTGGAGGTGGATTACTTCAGAGCAACGTCCTGAAAAGAGCGTTGAGGTGCTAGAATCGGTGTCCGGCGGTGCTCGCCCTTTCCTCTTCCTTGTTCGAGATGGCCCAGTTCAGTCGCGAGTCGCGGTCGGATGAGGGTGATTCGCGCGTGTTGTTTTTGACCGGCCGCAACTGCGCACGTGCGATCACAGCGCACCTCCTGACTGAGACAGTGTACTTCAACGTTCTTGTCGCCGGCGTAAGGTGGTATTTGATGTCTTGAGAGATGCGCTCTGCTGGCAGACGGCACGCCCTCCTAGCGAGAACACTTGTAGAATAGTGGCAAGTGCACGTGACCGCTGCCTGACGCGTGTAGCTGCCAAAAGGTGGACTCATCCCGTTGCAACGGTAGCAGCAGCCGCCGGATCAAGTGGTATACGGTAGTGCCCGTCATCATCAGCAGTCTGGAACGGATGCTGGTGTACTACGCGCCACATCGCTGATTACCTCGGTGCAACCACAATTCGGAAACAGTCGATACGTCACGGACTTCACTGCAATCATCCAAAATGGCTGGGCCATCGATGATGTCGCATTCACCATCCGCCAGCCGAGATGATCCAGCCAAGATGATAGACGAACGGTGATGATGGTGCTGCTTTGAGAACCGGAAGCCTCTTTTCTGAATTCGCAAATTTGATGTACCCGCGGGGGTCTGAGCTTGATCTTTTTACAGCGCGAATGTGATTTCTTCCATTCCGCATCGGTGATCAAAGGACCCTGCCACACACCGTACTTCGTTCTTCAGGTGTTCGTCCTAGCGATCGGCGGCTGCTTGCGATACCTCGCCGTCACGCCGCGCCGCTCTTCTCCATGCTGACATTTTGGAATGTTTTATTCACTTTTGATTGAAAGAGGGGTTGTTCAGAAAGGCGAATCGGAAATGCAGGACATGGACCAGCGCAAAGCCAGTAATGCTTGTGCCTGCCTCAAAACTGCACCACTGTTGTGGTTTTGGCGATGCTCGAACCTCTGGGTACTCTCGGGTGCGTCGAGTCCCTCTCTGTTTCGCGCTGCAGATCAGAGCCTTCCAGCCCCTTGGCATCTGAACGGAATAGAAATGTGACGTTGCTCCGTCTACACCTTTTGCATGATTTGCCAGCTGCCCTGCACGTATCTCTTTGCGCCGATGAGAAAGATCGCCGCGAGCAAGTAGAAGGTGCCACACAAGGCTATTGGTGCCGTGTATGTAGTCGCGGTTCGAAAAGGCGCATCACCCTGCTGATGTTCGAGGAGAGCGATTGCGATTGGAAAACACATGGATGAAGGGGCAGCGACTGCGAGCCAGTAGACGCCCATCGCTGCAGAGAGATCTTTGGGTCCGACAACACTTCTTGCCAATGGCGTGGAAGCGCCCCAGATGGTGCCAGATATCGTGCCAACCGAGAGAGCGAAGACCGCTAGAAGCGCAAAATTCCGCGAGGGGAGCCAGAATGCAAAACAGCTGATTCCGGAAAGAGTATGGATGACCATCGTTGTGTTGATACGCCCGGCCCAATCTAGGCCTAGACCGCACAGAGGACGGCCGAAGAGCTGAGCTGCGGCCATGATGGATTGCAGAGCTGCTGCTTGCGTCTGAGAGAGTCCGAGGCCATCGCTGGCATAGGATGCCAGCGTGAAGATCGTAATGTAGAACCCCATCACTGTTAGCCAGCAAAGGTGTCAGCAATTGCGTTGCCAGAATCGAAGTGGAACTGGACCTGCTCGCAAAAGCGCCTGAGATCCAGACAAAGCAGAATCCAGGGTGCCAGAGGAAATGGATCCGAAGAGGTTCCCACTTGCCTCTGGGAACTTGCTTGTGCTCTGCATTGGCGCGAGACGGATAGGTTTCAGCAAGGTCCTGCTCCGGTATATCAGGGATTTTGTGACGGACCTTTCATCAAGAACACAGCTGGCGCTAGTATGACCAGCGATGCCAATCCGTTGATGACCAAGGAGTATTTGACACCTAAACGTTCGATAGCTAGCCGGGTTGTATTGCTGAATATAACAGCACCGAGGCCTGTGCCTGCTGTTGCTAGACCTTGTGCCAGCGCGAGCCGGCGGCTGAACCACTGCGCCATGAGTGGCTGACACGGAATGAGAGTCTGCAACGTAAAGGTTAGATGCGAGCATCTGTGAGGACAAGGAGTGTACAGGGGTCAACTGACCAAGCCTAATCCTATGCCAAAGACGACACCTTGAAGCGCAAGCAGAGTACCGTAGTTCTTGCTGAGTCCAGCCAGGCATTGTCCAAGCGCAACGCAGAAAGTGCCTCAAAAAACGTCTGTTAGTGAGACCTTCGCCTCGTCCTTTTCTCGTGCTCACCGAGCCACATTGGAACTCGAAAACTATAGCGTTTCGAAAGGAAGTTTGACAAAGGTGCCAGGATGAAAGCCATTCCAGCTGCGAGTCCACCGACGAATGCATAACGGAGGGGAGTTCCGCCGCTGAAGTAGTTATTCTGAAGGTAGAAGGATTGATAGACGCCGTATCTGCAAAATAAAGAAGGTGCACAAGTCAGCTCTTTCTTCGCCACCGAGAAATAGAGGATCCCAAGCAGATTCCCGTAGGAGCCTGCCAACACAAATCCTCCAAAGCGGCACTCACGTCGTGTTCATGCCCCAAGTCGCTGCACTGGTAGCACAAACGCAGCCCACCACGACCCTGCGAAAGGTGCGAAGCAAGATCAGCGGAGCCAGTGATCAACAGTATCACCACTAATGGACACCGGCTTACCAACCATAACCGCCCTGTGATTAAGTTCAGCTGATATGAATACTGTCCTGATTTCGGTTCTCACCTCTGGGTACTCGTCTGCAGGCTCTGCTGCTTCCAGCTTGCCGTGGCCAGTCTGTTCCATCTCGAGGCACTGGCAGTCGGCGGCCGAGACGCCAGCTTGGTCAGTCCCAGCTTGACCAAGCTCAGCCTTCTCGGGACTATCCTGCATCTGAGCAAGTGCTATCGCGGTCTCAGATCCGCGCACAAGAGAGCTGGTCCGCTGCAATTGTTCACGGTCTCTGGTCGTGCCGCTTGCCGGCATCTCCAAAAGTGGCGACCTCCGGCAACCCCACCATTTCAAGGAGGAGCCCCATCCATGAGCTTCGTTAGAAAGGCACTGATCAAGAGCACAAGCTCAGGCACATCAGAGACTGGCTGCAATGGCAAGCGTTAAAGACGTGGGTATACTTGTATTGCAGTCTGTCTATGTGCGCCGTGCTCAGGTTGCTAGTCGAGCAAAAGCTAGCTACAGGACTGGAGAGGAAGGATAAATAAAAGTTGTCAAAGAGAGCAAAGCATGGCGTGCAGAGCTCTCTTGCAAAAATGGTCACAGCAACAAGGACTGCTATCGTGAACTGATGCTGTCCCATACTGCCTTGAATGAATGGGAAGCGAAGAAGTGTGATGATTGGAAATAGTGAAAGAGGTCGTAATACTGCTGTTTGTCGTGAGATTGGCTTGCTTTTTCCACTAATTGTCGCCTCTTAGCAGACGAAGGTCTCTTTGTACTTCGGCGTACAATGCTGCCCATGCCGGATTTTCAGGAGGAGCCTGATCACGAAGGCGTTTAGACGGTATTAGACACAAGACGCAAGACAGCGGGCGGCGAGTCGAATGGAGGCATTCCTATACCTCTGACTTTGCATCATCGCCGCCGGGTACTTCGCTTCCAGGTGGATGAGGGATGCCTTGTGCGTTGCGAATGTTTTCAAAGACCTTGAGCAGCTTTCTTCGTGCGCCCAGCGCGGCAACGCCCTTGTTCTCCAGATCCGCATTCGTCATCATGATCATGTCCTTCCAGTTGGAGCTCTCGAAAGTCGTGGTGTACTTGTGAAGTCGCAAAACACGCAGCCACGCTGGAATGTCTGAAAGCAGGTTGATGTCGATCGGTTCATCGGCGTTTGTGCCTGATCCGGCACCACTGCTATTCTGCCCGGCACCGCTGTTGCTCTTTCCACTCGAGCTGTTGCCAAAAGTAGAGCGATCCGAAGGTCTTGGGCTGCGACGGTCTCGATTTGACGAATTTGCCGAGCTCGGCATGTTCATGCCCACGCCCAAGCCGCCGAGGACTGTGCAACGCGAAAATAATACCGTCAGCAAGAAACAGTGATGTCGATGTTGACTTTTGCTTACGCGGCGAGAGCATCTGCTGGTTCTGCAGGTTATTCATCATGGCCATCGGGCTCATGCCAGCCATGAGCTGTTGGAGCTGCATCTGTTGCTGAATTTGCTGCTGCGCCGCCAGAAGATTCGCCATCGCTACCTGAGGGCTTTGCATTCCCGCCGCTCCGCCATTTGCATTGTTCAGCTGCTGCATTGCAGCCTGAAGCGTTGCGAGATTGCTCAGATCTGGGCTAGCCAGACCTGCAGTATTGGGCAAGCCAGTGTTGCCAGACATGGGCGAGTTCATGTTGCGCCAATTCTGTTGTGCGGCCATCGCCGCTGCATTGCCATTGTTCGAAGACGAGCCATTTGCGCCAGTCGAGGCGCCAGCGTTGCGCATGCCCTGCATACCCATACCTATGCCGTCAAAGCCAGCATCGCTAGTCCTGCCGGTCCTGCGGAACTTTTTGGCGTCATCCAGGACGATGTTGCTGTTTGGGTTCTGACTATTCGCCGCCCAGTTATTATTGTGCTGCGATTGCTTGTTGGCATTGCCGTTTGTGCTCATATCCAGGCCCGGGAAGGTGCCATCGTTGTTGGCTTGATTGTTTGGACCGAAGCTCGACATGAGCGGGGTCTGCATCATGGCAGCCCACGATTGACCCTGCATCAGAGGCGACAGCTGAGCATTTTCCAGAGTGCTCATGATGCTAGCGTTGTTGTTCGCAGGGCCAGTGCTGCTGCCGAGCGAAGGCGAGAGATTATTCGCAAGATTGCCAGCAGCGGTAGATCCACCAAGATTGTTGTTGGAGTTGGCGGCGGCGCTGGGCAAGCCTTGGTCTGAGACCATGCTAGCTGGTCTGGACCGCGAAGCATTGCTAGACCTGCCATCGGGCGAGGGCGACCTGCCGCTTCGCTCGGCGACCTGCTCGGAATTGGCCTGAGACCACAGCGGGCTCCTGAGCGAATTGTGGTCGTAGGCAGAAAGCAGTGAGCCAGGAGCCGAGATCCGGTTTGCAGCGTTTGCATTGAGCTTGGCCCGTTGTGCAGCAAGCAGGGTCGCGGCATCGGCAGATTCATGTGACCCCGCATTGCCGTTGCCATCGTTGTTGTTGGTGTTTCCGCTCGAGCTGCTGCGCGGAGGCGGCTGCAGCATTGCAGAGTGCGGCGAGAGGAAGCCCGCTGCATCGTTGAGAGGCATCGCGCCAAGCGACTGGCGGGCAAAGTTGCGCACTGCAGGTGAGGCAGGCGACTTGAGGCCTAGACTAGCTAGCTTTGCCTCCATCTGAGCTTCCATCGAGGCTGCAAATCACGCACATGAGATGAGAATTGAATCAGAATTATGCTGACCTGAAAAAAGCAATTGACGGTACTCACACTGCTGAGGATTAGCGGGCGACAAGAGCGCGTTCATGGGGTCCGACCTGGCCATCTGCTGCAGGACGGTGATGAAGAACCTGATCTGAACTTGCGAACTCGTCTGAAGGAGCGAGTACAGGGCAGCGGTACGCTCTGCCTCTGAGAGAACGCGGAACCACTGTTCAATGGCGCCGAGCTCCTCCTTGAAGGATTGATCCAGCGAGGCGGCTGCCATTTCTTCGAGCGTAGCTTCATAGTGGTGAAGGTCTTCGAACCATTTGTCGAGCGCGTCGCCTGGTTAAGCGAGACAGGTGGCAAAGTGCCAATTGTCCAAAAGGCGGTGACAGGGGAAGGTACGTAATCAGCAAGAGCTGGTATAACGACTCTACAAAGGTCACACTCACTCTCTGTGTTCATGTTTCCAGCAGCAAACGAGGCTAGCATCTCGCTAGAGGGTCTCTTTGAGGCAGAACCAGGCCTGGGAGACGCGCCCTGAGCGGCTGCGCCAGCTGCATTTGCCGCAAGGTTCGGGCTGCCATAGCCAGGCTGCAAGGATAGGTGTCCGTTGCCAGCGCCTGCACCGTAGACGTTGCGCGGTGCATCCACAGAAGCTCTGAAACGGTTGTTGGTGCCGCGGTTGCTGCCGTCTGCCATGGCATTGTTCGAGGTCGAGTTTGGGCTCAGGCCTCCAGGGCCAGTCGACGCCCTGTGACCGCTGCCGTCCATTCCAGAGGGCGAGATGCGCGTTGCAGACGTCGACGAGGACGTCGAGGAAGGGCGTACGTAGGGTGCGCTGTTGTTGTTGCTGCTGCCGCCGCTCGAGGGCTTGCTGGGGAGCGTCGATGGGAGGTCCTTGTTGTTGTTCACGCCGAGGGGAGATGCGCTCGCGCGGACAGACATGGAGATGTGCAATGAGGGTGTTGGGAAGTCTTGAAGTGGAACAAGATGTGCGTGCGCTGGCCTGCTCAGCGCTGGTTGGATGTGCACAGAGACGTGCTCGCGATGTGGTCGCCCTTTGTCGATGGTCCTGTCGCGATTCTGTCCAAGCTGGGCGCGCACCGGAGTATGCGAGAGAGCGAGCGAGACTCAAGAGGCCAGCTCGTGCGGTTGGTGTGCGACTGACTGCTCGAGCAGTGCAGTGCAGTGCGTGCCTCTTCTGGTGCTGGGTTGGTCGATGGCAAGTCACAGCAGGCCAGATTTGAAAGGCAGGCCAAGCGAAAAGACGCGTACAGTGGCAGAGCGGCAAAAGAGGCGCAGAGGACAGCGAGGGCGGGCTTGTGGGATTTCCATGTAGTAGTCCTCGTCAACAACACTGTTGCTCGGCTTCTGCAGCTTCAATGCCTACTTCTACCTGCAACGCCCTTTTCGCAGACGCCGTGCTTGGCTCCAAGGATGTGGCAAAGGAAGCTACTGTCTTCCATTGCAAGTGTACGCGCTGTTCGAAAGCACTACAATCATGATTGCACTCCCACTCAACTTCACGCACTCCCCTCTTGCGCCTGCCGCGCGAGCCACAGCTTGAGCGTCTTGTTCTCATCATGCCCTGCAACGCGGTCCCCAATATCCATCCAGCCTTCGTTCATTTTCGCAGAAAAAAGGCAAGGTTAAACAATCAGCACACATTTTCAAGAGGGTTCGCAGCGTGGGTGTAATCGGCGCACCCCTTGTGTACGCCTGAAGCAGCTCTTGCGTCAATAGCGCATCAATATCCTTTGCTTTGCTTGGCGGTGCGACGTCTGCATTCCCACTCTGCACTGTGACTTGCTGCTGTGCCTTCTTCCCATTATTGGTGGGTCCAAGTGGCTTCAAGCGCTTCAAGCATAGCTTCGCGCCCAATGCAGCTCGACGCCCTAGACCTCCTGCAGTCATCGAGCCGGCCATCTCAAACGCGCGCAGGAAACCGCGGTACGCGAGTGTGTAGTCTCCCATAGTGTATGCTGTTTCGGCGTGTCGGAGGACGTGGAATGTGCTTTGTGGCTCGAGAATGATCAGGTCGCCCAAGCAGGAAAGGGATTGTTGGTACCTGCGTTGTTGCAACGCAAGAAAGACCGGGCCGATGCATCAGTCATGGCTTGATGCGATGATGATGATAGTGATAGGCGCATTGCATGTTCATCACTCACATGCCGAGCTTCTCGTACGCTGACGCCAGCTCTGACCAGCCCTCTGGGTCATTGTAGACAGTGTCAAGGTGATCCACCATGAGTGCAATCCCTTTCGCGACTGACAAGCCAGCGGCTGCCGCTTGTTGCGCAGGATAAGACTGCGCATGTAGATGTAACGCGATCAACCTTTTACGCACGAGCTGTATTGCCAAAAGGAAAGCAAGAAGAGAGGAACAAGGTCAGATGTTATATCCTCGCTTGCTCTGTGCACTCGCCACTTCGTGTATCGTAATGGATGCAGCGGCACACGCACCACATTGTTCTCGTCTGCTTTCAAACGTCTCTCGTAGAACTCCTTTGCTTTTGATAATGACTCGAGCTCGAGAAGCAGGCCTTGCAGTGCGTCAACGCGCGGTGAACCTGGAAACTTGTCCCCTAGACGCTCAATGCAGATCTGCAGTACGGGCGGGTAAGTGACACGCGAGCGTAATTCGGGATGATCAAGGAAACGATAGTTTGATGAATATGACAGTCAGCTTGATGTTACGCGCGCCCTACACTTGCTGTCCTTGCCAGCCTCACATTCGCGAGATCGTTCCTGCCAGTATCGAGGGCTGCGAAGCCGAGCTGTTCCAAGAAAGGCCAGACTGCGGGCAGCAGAGTCTTACATTTAAGCTGGTCTCGCTATTCGATTCAAGCAGCACTCTGTAACGCACCATCATCGTGCATGCGTTGCAGTGCTCCCTTGCGCTTCAGCACCCTCTCTCCGCGCTCTACGACCTCTTCGCTGGCACGCACGCCTTTGGTGCGGTACTCTTGCAGCACGGCCAGGTTCTGCTCGTGTGTCTCCTCGACGGCATCGGCGAAGCCTAGCAGACTTGATCCGCGCTCTGCAGCGCCTTTGCTCGTGCTGGCCATGGCGTGAAGTTCAGGCCTTGTACAAGAGGGGCAAGCTGTAAAGGTGCACGTGAAGGCCACGGACTATGATTATTGATCGTACGACAGCATATATACAAGCAGGAAGAGCTACAGCATCGGTTATCTGATCTTGTTATGCATTTATAACCATGGGTAATAGCTGGATTGCTGGCAAACTTCACGCCCTGAAGATAGTTTGCTGGCTGACAGCCTTGTCGTCTGGCTTGCCCTGTCTCTTCTTGGCCTGTCTGTACGCAAGCACTTCCTTGCCAATACGCTGTACGTCAAAGGTGTCAGCTCTGTTATCGCAGATTGTCATGATTATCAAGCAAATGGCTCACGTTCTGCAATCGTCGATGCAGCTGTGGTTTGTATCCTGCATAGAAGAGTACTTCCATAAAGACGAAGAATACCGCAAGGACAAGCGACTGGAAAAGCGAGTCCAGAAGAGCTGGAGCACGACCTTCAAACTTTCCATGTCCGACAAATTGTGCGATCCAGGCGGCTGTGAAGAAATAGCCTGCTGTCGACATGGCTTTTGCGTTCTGTGCAATGTGATTCGTAGATGTTAGCGGGGGGAGTAGCTGCACAATATGAGAGAGCTCACATTCACGTAAAACTCATTGGCGGAATAGCCCATGAAAAGGAGGATAGGCGCGTATAACGTGCTGTGTTGTCAAGTGAACAAGGCGCTTCGCTGAAAGAAGGCAAAAGAGCAAGTCCCTACCCAGCTACAGGCTATATTGACCGGCAATGTGGTAATTCAGAATTGAAGACCATATGTAGGGCGACATCCAGAACCCACCTCCAGCCCGATGAAGTACAAGGCATAGCCCAGCGCGAGCAGGAAACTCGCATTGACAATGACGTCCACCTTGAGCGGTCCAAATAGAACAGGCATGGTAGTATTCCATGGCAGCAACTTGTTGAGAAGTACGAGGAAGGTCCAGAAGATAGTAGGGACACACTGCTCATCAGAAAATAATCAGCTGAAGAGTGCGGAGCTTCATGAGCGGAGACTTGGGAAGACAGGTGGCGTACGACTACATGGATGAGAACGTTGATCTGTCAGACGGCGAAGCCCGGGGTCCAGGTCAGCCCAACCTCTGTTTTGAGGTATCTATCGAGCGTGTTCCCACCTTGTTGGCGTGATACTGGCCGTAGAAAGCAAACTGTACGACACGTCCCGGCGAATCCGGCCTCTTGCGTTAGCGGACATCCCAATTGACCTGGGTTGAAATTGAAGCAAGCACACCTGGTCCTCGAGGTCCCAGAGACCGCTCTTTTCGCCTTTTGCGACCTTAGAAGGTCCGCTAATGCTGCTGTCCTTGCTCGCCATGTTGCGAGCTGCGTTCGTCTGAGATAGAGCCGCAATGTGCTACCTGCCAGGAAGCTGCTTCACGTGCAAGTGGCGGATCATTGCTTTGTGTACCATCATCACCTGCATTTAGCAGCTATCAACAGAGCGAACCCAATAGCAAAAGAGACATTATTGTTGTTGCACTGACTGCAGAAGAG
Source organism: Cystobasidiaceae sp. HBUAS51001 (assembly GCA_003351005.1). Lineage (NCBI taxonomy): Eukaryota > Fungi > Basidiomycota > Cystobasidiomycetes > Cystobasidiales > Cystobasidiaceae > Cystobasidiaceae sp. HBUAS51001. Next base: position 41,141 of record QOZY01000152.1, on the reverse strand, counting down.
TCATTCTCTGGCATAGGCCCGAAAGGCTGTTTTAAATACAACATCATTGAAAAAGAGCACTGCCAGAACGCAAAGACCCGAGGCATAGACTGATAGCAGTGGAAAAGCGACTCATGCGAATCTAGATGCCAACATTGTTTTGTCGCTTGCGATCGTGAGCTGTAAGAGGCGCAGTAGTGGCCGTCAGTGAAAGCGCTTTTCCAGCAATGGCTGCCGCCTTGAAGGGTTGCTGTGAGCCTACGATTGTAACGAAGCACTGTGTTGAGTTTTGAGGTTTTTCAGTATTTGTAAATGCATTGAAGTCCTGCACACACTCACACTTCTCTATCAGGTCGACGTGCGTGAGGACCATCCGTCTGGAAAGCGCTTGAAAGTCAGGACATATACCCGAGAGACACAATGGGCTTAATTGGGTTCGGAGCGCACCTGCAGCAGTATCTAGTAGCGGTAAAAGCCATGAAATCAGCCAGAGATCAACCTTTATACGAACGCAGGCGCGCTCACCTCTTCAGGCCGAGAAGGTCGAGGGCGTCACCTTCCGAGTTGCCCTGCTCAAGGAGCGCGAGGTAGGGGTTCCACTTGTTTCCGGTCTGCATAGCATACCACAACAACGAAATTGCTACGTCAGTACTGGGCTCTGATATCTTGCTAACGCTTCGTTGGACGCACCACGCTGCCGCATGAGAAGCACCTGACAGGGACTGCAGAGGCCACAAGTCATCAGCAAGAGCTCGAACCGGCGAGCGGCGCCGCATGCAGCTCACTGATCATGCTGTCTTCGAGTCTAGAAAGTCGGGCTCGTCACTGCTGTTGCTCGCCGGTCGTCGTGCAGCAGAAACGGAGCTCGTCTTTGGCTGCCCAAGGTCGATCACGCAGCTCGTGGTCAGCAAGAGTCTGAAATTTGTAAGATGGACAGAGAGCGACTCGAGGCTGAGAATTCAGCCAGAGAGGCGTCTCACATCGACAATAAATCTCCCTCTGATCCACTGGTCGCATCCACCATGGACGGCATCGCATACACGCCCTCCACGGCGACGGCAGCCCAGCAGCAGGCATTCATACTCTGCGCAGACTGCGGCACCCCAATACCGCCCAACACTGCGAATCGCTGCGTCAACTGCCTGAGGAACAGCGTCGACATCACCGAAAACATACCCAAGCAAGCCAGCCTGTCGTACTGCAGAAACTGCAACCGATGGCTCTCGCCACCGCAGGCATGGCTCATCGCAGAGCTCGAGAGCAGAGAGCTTCTCGCTATTTGTTTGCGCAAGCTCAAAGGCCTGAAAGAGGTCAGACTCGTGGATGCAGGCTTCATCTGGACAGAACCCCACTCCAAACGGCTGCGTGTCAAGCTCACCGTGCAGAAAGAGGTGCGCTCCGCTTTGTCAACTCACGTGGCAAAAATCCTGCTTTTCGCTCGGGTTAGCTGACTGACTGGTGACTACACTCTTTACTGTTGCAGGTCTTCTCGTCCACTGTTCTCCAGCAAGTCTTTGAAATTGAATTCGTTGTCCAGTACACACAATGCCCCGACTGCACCCGTCTGGCCGCCAAGAACACCTGGCGAGCGGTCGTCCAAGTCCGCCAAAAGGTCGACCACAAGCGGACTTTCCTCTACCTCGAGCAGCTCATCTTGAAACATGGTGCAGATAAAGACACTGTATCAGTGTCGGAGAAGAAGAATGGATTGGACTTTTTCTACGCCTCCAGGCAACATGCTGCAAAGATGTATGATTTCCTAAATTCGGTTGTGCCGGTAAAGTGGGTGTACAAGATCATGCTGTTGGCTGCAAAGCACTCGGCTGAATTGTTTCGTTTGTCTACCAGCCTAAAGACTTCCGAGCAGCTTATTTCGCTAGATATGCAAAATTCGTCAACGAACTACAAGACGACTTTCTCTGTTGAGATCATTCCGATCTGCAAGGATGACCTCGTCTGTCTCCCCAAAAAGCTCGCACAATCACTATCAAATATCCCACAACTTTGTCTCTGCACCCGCGTTGGCAACTCTATCCATCTCACGGACCCCATCACTCTTCACTATGCCGAATTGACGGGCTCTGCATACTGGCAAAGACCTTTCCAGCCATTGGCAGCGGTCACGCAGACGATAGAGTTTGTAGTGCTGGACATTGAGCCAACGCAACATCCGCCCATTACTTCGAACAAGGGTCGCTTCTTGGTTGCAGATGCGCAAGTCACGCCTGCGAATGGCTCCATGGGCGAGGACGAGATTTACCACACCCGGACACACCTGGGCTCAGTGTTGAAACCAGGAGATACAGTCATCGGCTACTATCTCGCAACTGCCAACTTCAACGACGCAAATTGGGAATCGCTAGACGCAAGTCGTGTGCCTGAAGTCGTGCTCGTGCGCAAGACATACCCTCAACGCCGCAAGAAAGGTGGGGCCGGCGCAAAGAAGCGAAAGTGGAAGCTCAAGTCTATGGCGAAAGAGGCGGGCGAGGATGGAATTGGTCTTGGTCGCGAGCGACAAGAGCCAAAGAAGGGCGGCCGAGGTGGTGGCGCCGGCACAGACCAAGCGCGCGCAGAAGCAGATTACGAAATGTTCCTCCGAGATCTGGAGGAGGATGCGGACTTGCGCGCGAATGTACAGCTTTGGAAGCAAGACAAGAAGAAGAAGGCCAATGCCGACGGAGACGACGGGATGGACACGGAAAGTGTGGCCGACACAGAAGCCACAGACTGGTCAGATGGCGATGATGGATATCCCAAGATCAACGACGATGAGCTGCTCACTGAAGGCATGGCGAACATGCAAATGGGCGATATTCAAGAAGACCCAGAAGACGAGTAGTCGTCCTGTGCGCTGCTCTGCTGTTCATCGTCTTCTTCTCGCTTCTTCATCGTTGTTTCATGTAGCATCTTCCTTCGTCTCGTGAGCTAGTTACCGTAGGCAGCGTCTTCGGCAGAACATTCTGAATTACGAGCATTTCTAGCAATAATAGCAAAAGCAGGTGCGCAGTGCTGCTGGATTTACAACGACGATACTCCGATTAATCTTCAACAGTGCAACTGACTCCTGGTGCCACCTGGGCGTCGAGAGGATAACAGAGACCTTCGGCTCATACATAACATCATTACCAATGCCAATCTTGTACGGACAATTACTAGGGTTGTATAATTTGGCGTCTCAATATTGCTGAAACGGAATTTGCGGTGGAAAGATATGCATGGATATTGCGGATGATGTGCGATTGCAACATTTCGAACAAGAAGAGTGAGGAGAACTGAATGCGACAGATTGTGCGGTGCGTGTGAACGTGAACATAATGTGAAGTGACGTCATGCGACTGTGCGGCCTGGTGCTCGTGCTGTTGGTGTGGGCGGCACAGAGTCGATGCCCTCTGGAGGGACTGCCGATACGTACGTGCTACCAAGCTGATCCGGGCTATTCGAGCTTGACATGTGACCTGGAGCAATCTCTTGGATTGGCGAAAAGGGCGTAGTTCCGAGTCGCGATGTCGAGTGCGACATAGAGTATGACGATGGAAAAGCAAGGCTGGCACCACCGCTGCTAGCTGACAAGGGCAGGTTGTCGGGTCCGAGCGAGGACAGTCTCTGTGAGGGCCCCGTAGTGGGCGCAGAGCAAATCGAGGATGATAGCGACGAGGCGCTAGATGCGGAAGCTGTGTCCAGATGCAGCTGAGGCAGCGCCATCGTAGGCCCAAGATTGGCAGAGAGAAGCTCTCGGCGGAACCTACGGGACCGTGACAAGTTGCTCGAATGACTGCCATAGCTGCTCGGCAAGCCAGAAATACTGGTGCGAAATTGCGGATGACCAGCCATTGGCGAGCTCGACGCATTTACAGAGCGGCTCAATGACGATTCTGTATCCAGTGACGATGTTGATGAGAGTGACAAGGTGGACCGTGGGCGACTGCCGGCCCGGTGCAGGGAGCGCTGCTGGGTAGCAGCAGGCCTCGACAGTTGCTCTGCTAGCGTAGCAGGAGCTTGATCCGTTTGTGTCTTCACAATGGCGTCTTCGAACTGGGCTGGAATGCTTGTGCTGCCAGCTGCAGACTCCGAGTTCCGTCGACCTCTATCTTTGGTGGCAGGCGCAGCAACGCTTCGAGCAGCACTGGCAGCTATTTTCTCGGCAATCTGGTCAGCGACAGAGCGACCGCCATCCACCGAGTCAACCAGTGAAGCTGCGAACATCGCAATTAGCAAGTACAAGCGAATTCTCGAAGCAAAAGAGCTCACTCGAAGAGGTCATGCTCGAAAGTCTCCTTCGACCCCATTCCACCCAGCCAATGTCCGATGTAGATCGCTCAAGATCAAAACTGCTGCGCGCGCTACCTTGTCTTTCCATCGTTCTGAGAGCAGGACTAGCTGGAGACTCTGGGCGGCTGGACGTAGTGGTTTCGCTGCCAGGTGGTGGCGAGGCTGGCGTAATGCCTCGACCGTACCTCAATGGGCCCCACCAATCACCATTTGAAGCCCGGCGTGAAGGATCACTGCCAGTTCTGTGTAGATCGACCGACGTTTTGTGCGCCAGGTACGAGGATGGACGAGCTGCGGCACTGTAGGGTGTAGTCTGGCTGCGACCCAAGGCAATCCGCGCTGGCTGACTTGCTGCTAGTCCGGTCGAGTCGTGTGAGTTGTGGTATGCCCGACCGACTGGTCGCACCGGGGCGGGACGATGCATTTGCTGCCTATGTGAGTCGGACCAGCGTTGGCCTTGAGTGCCTGCTGCAGTGCCATCGAACTCCCCTCTAGAGCCTGTGCTGATTATGCTGTTTCGTCCGTGGCTGCTGCTTGTGCCTGGGCGTTTTGGAGGTGCCGGTGGACCCATTGCCGCGTTGTCCTCAGTCTCTTCAGTCGTCACGGTCGAGACAACCGACGAAGGTCGACCGGACGCCTGATAGCTGACTATTCGAGTAGATGGTACGCTGCTGAGCGTCCGCTTGTGATGACTCGCACGGTGAGTGCTGCTTGTGGGCGATCTGGACTTGTCTCTGCTTGACTCTGGAGGTAATGATTGAACGGAAGTCCGACGCGAACGCGATGACAACGTGTAACTGTCGTCACTGTTGTGACGAAGCAGGATGGGAGCAGTTGGAGACATCGGCGCTGAGTCCAGCGCCGGCGAAGCAGATGCGCTATTCCTCCAGAGCTGTAGCGGGTCGGTCAAGACGTACGCTATAGCTGCCTCGAATTGGACGATCGTCCAGCTAAACAGGGTACAAACGTTAGCTGGCTTGGTCGCATGCTTCTCAAGGCAGCTTACTCAGACTCGGCTTGAGAAATATCCGTGAGGCGGAAATGTCTTGCGTAGAACAGCAAAGAGGGCAAGCCTTTTGCATTAGCTTTTATTACAGACCACGAAAGAAGTGGTATGAGATCGTCCGTAACGAGGCCATATCTGTTTTCGCCGCCGTCATTACTGGCAGATGTCACCCGAATAAGCTCGTCTATCGATTTGCGCAGTTGAGCTACGGAGTCGACCGGTGTCTTAGCTTCGAGAAGCGCGATGACTGTTGAAGCAGAATCGGTGGTCTGGCTGATGAGCTGCACAAGGCGCTTGTACGCTTGTGGAGTCATCTTCTCCCATAACTCCCTCCTACCACCTCCGGTCCCACAGAGCTCGCCGAGGATGTCTAGCACGGGCCCGAAAGATGCGTCTGTATACCCGCTATTCGAAATGCCGAACTCCGACATTGTAACGGTGTGTGACCGGTACACATCGACGATCTGAGAGAATTGAGCCTCGTGGTCTGCAAACATCGGTTTGATCGTTCTGGTGAAGACGTAGTCGTGCGAGAATGCCATGATAACGCTGGAGCGGCAGATCGTCAGCAGGGATATAGCGGGCAAGATGGTCTTAGCCTACTTTTCGAAGATTTCGAACAGATGTTGGTGAATCACGCTGATAGACTGCTCATGGGCAACATACTGCCAGACTTGCTCCAGAATGTCTGTTCGCAATCGTTTGACAGCCTCTTGCTCGAGACCCCGAATGTACTGGAAGCGCTCTGCATAGTCTTTGCAGCAGCGAATGATGAGCTTGAGTGCTTGCTCAAACAGTCCAGCAAAGTGTTCGATTGACGCTGGTGGATCTAGCAGGTATGCAATATCACTTGAGAAGTCGCGCATGACCAGCTGAGACGACGGGGCAATCAAAACCTGCTTGACTTTGAGCGCGTTCGATGATCGCCTCGAGGCGCGAGAAGCATTGCTGTTGTGTCGCGATGCCAATCGGGATGGCTGGCCAGGAGGCATGCTGCCAGACTCTTCGGAACAGCCAACTGACGAGTCCGGCCGGTAGAGGATGTTTGCATCTGGCAACGGGCCCTCTCGCAATGTCCTGTCGACAGGCAGTGGCTGTGATGCCTTGCGATACATCCGGGCTGCATGACTTTGCGAGGACGCTGCCGAGGACAGCGGCAAAGAGCGTCGCAGATCATGTCGCGGGGACAGTAGCATCTCCTGTCCTGGCCATTCAATGATGTATGAATCCACCTTGATGACACGGACACGCTCGATGACGAGCTGTTCCTCTGCCGCTGCAACCGCCAGGTGGCCCTTTCCTTGTGCGACGGCCGGTGAGCTTGGTGCCGATTCCGTGATCATCATCGTGCTAGAAGCGGGCTGCCCAGCATCTTTGCGTCCACCCAGCCACTTTGGCACGCGCAGACGGACCTTGCTGTCCCGTTTCTTTACAATCTTCATACCACCTTGTGTAGAGGCTAAGCTACTTATGCTTTGCATTGAGGCTGTGGACAGCCGGGACAGCCTGTCGCCTAGTTGCTGAACATTGACCTGAGGTTGCATGGTTGCAGCAGGAATACCTGCTACCGCCGGGACAGAACTGGACGTTTCTTTGCGCGAGAGAGAGGGCGGCGATGGCAGAGTCGAAGGTGCCGAACTGGAATTGGCAATACTGACGCGTCTTTTCCGGTACACTGGCTTCTCGCGCACAATGTTGACGCGCCTAGTGGGTGACAATGGCGACTTGTCGTACTTCAAGATCGGTTCGACTGACGGGAAGGCCACGCCTTGAGATATTCGGGTAGAAGAAACAGCTGAAATGCTGGAAGACCTTGTATGTGCATGCTGCTGACTTTCGGGCGAGAGAGGAGGGGTGGTAGGAAAGTTTGACGAGCCAATCGAAGAGGCAGAGGACAGCACCAAGTTTGGCGGTGGTGCCTGCGTTGAGCTGGAGCTAGTCGAAACATGTCCGCCCATCGAAACTGCGTTCCTTGACAGCGGCTGGGACTTGGCTACCAGCGGTGCCCCAAATTCGTCGACACTGGCCAGCCCAAATCTGGGAATCATCTCTTCATCCTCTTCCTCGCGAAGCGATATCTCGACTTGCCCTTTGATGGCGTCCATTTTTGCGTGCAAGCGCCTTCCACCAAACGTCTTTTCACAACCTACGAATAGATCAGGAGATCCCGCTTGCTGACGCAAGGCATGGGCTGCGGTGTAACGTTCCCAGTCTCGTGGCTGGCTCAGGGACGTGCTGGCATCGTACTGATGCGCATCAGCTGTGAACGACGAGGGTAGTGTATAGGTTGGCGGAACGAGGACAACTTTGCTGCCTTCCCATGCCTTCCGCACAAAAGGCGACTGCGATTTGGACAGCGTCGCATACAGCATGTGTGCCTCGAAGTCTTCCTCCTCTTCCTGGTCGGTTTCGTTGGAAGACACAGATTCGGCATCTGACCCATCGCCGAGATTTCGAGATTGAGAGTGATGCTGGGAAAAGAAAATGGCCTCTCCCGCATGCGGCTGCAAGCGATATGTGAGATCTTCGCCACTATCTAGCATGCCATATGGGGCTGGGGAAGAGTCTGGGTCTAATTCGAAATTGATCAGATCCTGCTCTGTCGCAAGGGGCGACTCGCTGCGTGCCTCATATCCAGGCTCTTGGCTGGAGGACGCTACGCGCCTGGCACCTTCTGGAAAGACAGGTTGCGAGGGAGAAAAGGGAGAGATGGGTCGGTCAAATGCTGCCGAGAAGGAAGTGGACGATGCATTCTCGCCTGCAATCTGCATGAGATCAGGTCGGCGCAAGGACGAAATTAGAGGCGGATCCGAAACCTGCTTCGCTGGGAGAACTGGCAGTGCGCGATTTAACGCGCTTGGTAGCGGCTGAAGGGGTGGCGCGCTCATGGGGTGGATCACGGCGCTTCCGCCATACATGGGCGGCTCGGCGGAAACCTCAGCCATAGCTTGCGCGTCGGCGCAAGTGACCGTGTCGAAGCCTCCGCAGTCATTGATGACCGATGAGATCGAGTCAACAGACTCGCTGCGCGTGGTGGCCTGCCCAAATGAGCTTCGCAATGACGCCTGCTGTGGGTCGGAGATTGTTGACTCCAACTTGTCGGGGGTGTGGCCTGGTAATGGCAGATGACCACGCGCGTCCAGAAGCGCGTGTATTGTTGGTGCTTCCTGCAGATGCGTGTCTGGACTCGCTGTCCACGGCGACCTGGGCAAGCTTGCTACGTCTTGTGCCAGCAGAGGATCCAGCGAGTGAAAGTAGGCCAGTGTTGGCGGGGGTTGAGAATTGCGAGGTGTCATGACGGGAGTCACCAGATTTCCTAGGTGAGGCGCGGATGGTGGTTCCGCTGACACTGGCAATGGCGAAAGCGGTGGTGGTGCTGGAGATGCTGTATGTGAACCTCGGAAGCGGTCCTCGAGCTGGTGGGGCGCTTCGAGCTGTAGATGCGGTCCCTGGGGACGCGTTGGCGAAGGTCGCGCAAGGCCTGCATCCTGGACAGTAGATGTCGGGCTTGCGAACAGCGGACTTGAGCTTGACGCGTACAATGCAGCTACGCTCGAGGCCGAGGCTGTGTGGCGGTCAAGACCACGTGAAATGCACAAACGAAAAAAGGTCAAAATGCAAGTCGAGGCAATGCGATATGATAGAGCGCACCTGCTGGACTTGTGAGCGAATATCTTCGTGATGGCGTGATGTGCGGTTCGAGGCCGTTTGGACTTGCGTCTGTACCCTCGTCGTCCTCGCTGTCGAGCTCCTCGTTGAGGACATCAGGAGGTGTCGGCGACTGCAGCTGCCAGTCTGCAAAGAACGGGCTCGACGTGGGTTCCGTAGAACGCGAGTTGAGAGGCGAGATGACGTCCGACTGCTTCATCGACCTTGGCGTGGCGGCCTCGAGCGTGATTGATCCGTTTGGACTTGGATGCGCAGAGCTGCACGCGCTCGTACGGCCGCCGGACGAAGGCAGGTAGGTCGGCGTGAGATTCAAGCTGAAGCTGAGGGCCGACTTGATGCTTGCTGGCGCTGAGGCGGTCGAGGAGCTGCTCTTGCGCCGGCTGGCGCGGTCGTCGCTGGCATCCATTCTAGAGGCATGAGCGTGTCGGTGGTGGATAGGACTCGGACAAGGACAGAGAGAGTGAGGGTGCCGTCTCTAGCGATCCAGCGCCTTGAAGAGACGTCAAGGAATGTGCTCGCTCGCACACAGTGTGATTGTGTATGTGGTTGTATGGATGTCCTGTCAAGAGTGAGGTCCCTCCTGACAAGGTAAACACGCTGGATAGCCAAGAGGCAGGCAGCGGCGCGCGGACGGTATGGGCGCGAATGCACTGCTACGGCCGTTCTCTGCTCGAAGTGCGCCAGTTGTCGAGGTTGTGCTTGCTCATGCTTGTGATGAAGAAAGAGTAAATGTGTGCCATTTCATGCCGATTGACCGTCTCTACAGGGTCTGTTTGCCACCATTTGCAGCTTGGCTTTGGCCCATTGACCTGTCTTGTAAGACAAGGTTGGCCATTCAGCACACGGGCATCGTCCTGACGTTCCTGTCTGCGACGTGACGCTGTCCCTGCTCCGGGAACTCTGAACGCAAGAACGCTGGGTGTCAGACAGCGACACGCGCCATGATCACGCAGATGAGCCCACCTCGCGGTGCTCATCCTGTAGAAGCTCCATTGTAAGCTATGCAACATCCGAAAGCACTGACGAATCAGCTCAAGTGCTCTATCGCTAGCCGCCGCACCACTGTCAGCGAAGCAATCACTGGAACCTACATCGTCGAAGTCGCTACTGTCAGCGGAGCCCCAGATGTCAGCCTCCACTCTACAAACGGCAGCATTCACACCACCCTATACTTCCAAGGTGGTCTCCCTCGTCCCATTGCAATTGATGCACACTCCGTCAGTGGCCAGGTCGGCCTGGCCGTTCCAGAGCAGCAGCATGCACAGAAGCTCGACATGCGAGTCAATTCGGTGAATGGTGGGTCGGCTCTTGCGAAGCTTTGCTGCCCAATGCGCAGCTGATGTCCTGCGTTCCCGTGTTGGCAGGCCAATTGCAAATCTATCTACCCGACAGTTTCAAGGGCAAACTCACCCTATCGAGCGTCAATGGCCACCCCGAGCTTGGAGCGGAGCTGGCTCGCCACAGCAAGCTGACCGGTGGAGATTCGACAAGGGACATGGTCTTTTACGTGGATCCCGATAGTAAAGTAGGGGCGAAAGAAAAGGAAACCCTGAATGAGAAGTTAGATGCGGCCGACCTGGAAGATCAGTGCTACTGCCGCACTGTATCAGGCGCAATCTTCGTAGAGTACTATTCGGCATCGACATTCGAAGGGCAAGGCGAGTTCGCGTGGGCTCGCCCTCAGCCTAATAGGAACTGCTGTACCGTATCCTGAAATGGCCAAAACGCGTGTGTCACTGTGTTGTAGCGGCCGAGACAAGAAGTGTATTAATAATGTCCATGATGACAGCTACTTTCAGCAAGGGCGCAACAAGCGACTTGATACGAAGTTATGCACTTTATTACACAATGAAGTATTAGAACGAATGGTGTGACAGGCTGATCTAGGGTGATGACGGAGTCTAAGAGTCTGATACAAGCCAAGCGTGGTGGCCGAGCCAACGTGTGAAGGCAGAACGAATAGCTCAGACCTGTTCGGCTGGCTTCTCGGTGGTGTTTTTGGCGCCGTCGACTTGCTTTGCCTTGTTCTTCTCGTCTTTCTTGTGCGTAGAGGCAGACTTCTTTTCGCCACCCTTCTTCCAAGTGTGGATTCGGAAGGCCCACATGAAGACAAAGACTAAGGCGACATTGAAGACGATATATCCCCACAGACTGTGATATCAAATCAGCGACTGTATCAATCTACTCCCAAAGAGGAGGAATGGAAAGCTCACATTCCAAAATTTCGCCACCGTTGGCTGTAGTAGGCGCGTACTGTTTGGAGATACTCGTCGCCTTGTCCATACTGGCAATAACCGCAATTTACGCCTGAAGCATCTGGATTGGTGAGGTAACCAGTAGCTGCTTGCACGAATTGTCCCAGATAGTCGGCACAGGTGCCGACGTTTGCGGGCGGAATGACGTAGGAGACTTGCTCGGGCGTGCATCGGAGTTCAAGACCACCAAGGAAGTTGGACAGCAGTCCACCAACGAGGTAAGTGTATGGAGTCAATGGGCTATCATGTTCATTAGCTGCAAAGACCCTGTTCATTGTCGGTCAAGACGATGCTCACTACATCCATGAGCGCCAGAAGTATGGCAGTTGCTCAGGCGGCTGGAGGACGCCATTGAAGACAATGACAAAGGAGAAGAGACCAGAGAAGATGACAGATGCAATCTGACCGTTCGGTGAGAAGGCTGCCACGGCCTGAGCGAAAGTCTGCCAGTAGATCTCGAAAGCCACGGCATACGAGATCCAGCTGTAGATTGCTCGTCCGCCCGTCTGTCCGCCGACCGTAAAGTACCAACAGCACCAGAAAAGAGTACCAGCAAAGATGTTCCAAGGAATCTCGACAATGATAGAGGCTGCGGTCTGCACGTAGAAGTTGTACATTCGCGAAGGACGCTCGCGGGCTTCGTACAGCGATCGAAGGGCGATGAATTTAGGCTGGATCTGCTGAGCCAATGTTGCAGACAAAACCACGGCCATGAAGACTGAGAAGAGATAAACTTGCAGACCTTGCTGATTTGGTGGTGCCATCCAGAAAGAGAAACCGATAAAGAGACCAGCAATGACGTTCAAGGCTATCTTTGCGATGAGATATGTAGGGTCGCGCCAGTAGTCGCGGAACACGCGGGTAGTAACAGTCTTGATCTGGGTCATCGTGCTTGCCTGAAATCAAAGTAAAGTCAGACGTGGCCAAACAGATCTACAGCCACTGACTGAGTAAGGCGACACTCACAGCATATTGACGATTGGAATCAGGTGCCTTGTCTGCCTCTGATTCCTTGTTCTTGTATTCAGCCAAGAGTCGCTCCAGTTCCTTGTCGATACCTTTGCGCTCATCAGACTTTTGCCAGATCTCGCCCCAGTCTTGCGTAACCTTGGCCGTGGCACCAGCACCGACGCACTCCAGGATGTACTCGGCAGGATTCGCGTCCTTACCGCACTTTGCGGCGCCATGAGACTCGAAATACTTGATCAGAGTCGAGGAGTTCTTGCCAATGTCGCCAAAGTAGACGGTCTTCCCGCCCTTCTTGAGGAGAAGCAGACGGTCAAAGACCTGGAAAAGCTCGGACGAAGGCTGGTGAATTGTGCAGAGAATAGCTTGGCCGTGATCTGCAAGCTTGCGCAAGAATTGGACAATGGACCTGCGAACTCCTCCAGTTAGACCAAGCCCGGGACATTTTCTCTATTGATGGACTCACCATGCAGATTGAGAGTCGAGGCCACTCGTAGGTTCATCGGCGAACAGAAGAAGTGCAGGTTTGGCGGCCAGCTCCACACCGACAGTGAGACGCTTGCGCTGCTCGACGTTCAGCCCTTCACCGACTTCGCCGACCAGAGCATCTTGGAAGCTTTCCATCTCGAGCATTTGGATGACGCTATCGACGTATGCCAGCTTCTCTTCTCTAGGTGTGGCCTTTGGCTGCCGAAGGAGGGCAGAGAACTCGCTGAGAAACATATGTCTGTCAGTCAAAGAATGAAGGAACATCAATAAGTCGGTACCTACAGGGCCTCTCGAACTGTAGTAGTAGGCAAATGGACATCTTGCTGCTGGCAGTAGCCAGTCTGTCGCTGGAAAGAGTCGGGTAGAGGCTTGCCGTTGACAAGCATATCACCAGTCACGACACCCATAGTGACTCGCTGAGCAAGTACATTGAGCAACGTAGTCTTGCCTGCGCCAGATTCGCCCATGAGAGCTGTAAGTTTACCAGGAACAACAAAGCCATCGACATTATCCAAGAGCCGAGTCATGCCATTCTTTGTAGGAACGTCATAGCAGACTTTTTGCCAGAGGAAGACATCGTTGGAAGAGGCCAACTGATCTGCGGCTTCCCTTTGTCGTTGCTCATCGTGCTCGTCGGCAATCTGAGCGCCAGAAGCCTCGTTGACAGTTTCTTCGTCGCCTCTTCCAGCATGGATCTGCTTCTTGACGCTGTCTGGTCCCTTGCCACGCTTGAAGACCATGACGGCGGGCTTCGCACCAAGATCGACTTGGTACTCTGTACCGACGTATTGGATGATGAGGAAAGCGATCCAGAAACCCAGCAGGATACCGAGGTTGCGCCATGCGTTGCTCCAGTAGTATTCGTAATTGACAGCGAGATAGTTGTTGGCATTTATGGTGGCTGAGCCTGGGGTGCTGCCAGCTATCGCGCAAACCTGATTCGCTGGGTTTCCATTAGGTGGGATGAGAGTCGCGCATGGTACTGATGTATAAGCACGGAACTCATTCGCCAGCATCGCCTCGAACGCGAAGGAGATAGCTGTCACGCATTCAGGTCAGCCGGCTCGACAGAGCCTTGCAAGTGCCACGGCACTTACGGTGAGCGTAACTAATCCAGCGGAACCAGACCTTCATTGAAGGTCTTGGAATTGCATATCCAGTATAGATGACGAACACCAGGACACCGATACCACCGATGGTCGTTGCCGTGCTTTCATCCTTGGTAATAGCAGCCAAGGCACGGAAGAAGGCAATCATGGTGAGTGTAGTGATGTAGGTGAAGAGGAAGAAGACGAAGAACTGCGAAGGCAGCACGGTGGACAGGTTTGTAAAGAAATACAGGATGACGTCGAAGATGAGGACGAGGAAGAACTTGATTGGCAGGTCCACCAACGTCTGTGCCACGGAGTCACAGCTTGGATGCACCATGGCGTATCCTCGTTGACGGACAATAACGGGGCGCTGCGAGTAGGCGGTGGTAATCTCGGCCAGAGCTTGGAGAGCATTGAAAAGGATAGCGAAGCTGTGACCAAAACATACAATCAACCAGGATTCCACAGAATGTCAAAATTGATACACAGACGTACAAGATGACACCTCCTCGGGAGAAGAAACCAGAAGTATTGTTTGTGATGCGGAAGAAGGTACTTCCAATGATGATAGCTTGAATGATGGAAGCGATGATTGGAATGAGGAGGGAGGGCAAGTCTCCCCTCGCTAATTGAATGCGTCGCTTGACGCATAGCCTAGTCTGCTGCCAGTACGAGATGACATAAGGGTTGGCGTGTTTATCCGCTTTATCGCTTGCAGTCTTCTTAGCCAGTCCGCGAACGCGTTCTGATTTCGCACTCTGCCTGTAACCCTGTGCAACTTCATCGCTGTGCGTAGCCTTGATCTTTTCCACTTCCTTGACGTTACGCTTGCCAAGTTCTGATCTCTGCCAGGCTTCTGCAAATTCCGCTGCGGTTTTAGGACGCGGACCTTCGAAGTTCTCACGCGGCACACGGGCAAGCGGGTCCGTAATTGAGCATAGGAAATCGGGCGTTGTCTGACGGGGCTGAGGCTCGTATCCCATTTGATAGAAATAGTCGAAAGCGGCTTCGCGAGGTCCGTAGTAGATCATCTTGCCTTCATAAATGATGCAAACCTTGTCGAATTCCTGGAACAGACCTTCACCGGCTTGGTAGAGCGAGACGATCGTAGTCATGCGCGCAATATCGGTAGCAGTACGCAGAGAGCGCACGTATTCCAACGAAGTGCTTGCATCAAGACCGCGGGTCGCATTATCGTGGCATGCGACTCGAGCTCGCGTAAGCATGGCTTCGGCAATGGAGACGCGCTTGCGCTGGCCACCTGAGATACCTCTGACATAGTCATTGCCTACTTTGGTGTTTACTGTCGCACGAAGACCAAAGATTGCAAGCAGGACGGCCTTGAAGGTCTGCGTGTATTCCTCGCGACCACCTGTACGGGCAGATTTGGCGGGCGCGCGAGAAGCGGCGGCAAATTCGCTGGCGTGGCCAGAGTTTATCAGTACTTTTGCATTGCGATTTGTTAGATGAAAGCCAATGCTCACAGTGTCTGATCGACAGTCAAGACTGGAAGATGAATGTCATCTTCTGGGAGGTATGCAAGATCACCAGTATGATGTTTCGCCATTTCCTCTGGGCTGATACCAGAGTAGCTTCTCAAGCCACTGACGGCTTTGAATGATCCGGTCTGATTCGCAAGTGTCTTCAAGAGGGACGAGCATCCCGATCCCGGTCTTCCAAGAACAAGAAGCATCTCGCCGGGCTCGACTGCGCCGGTGAAATGTTCCAAGATATGCTTGACAGGTTGCTTGTGTCCTCCGCTGAGCAGTCTGAAAGGAGCCGTAAAAGTGCTGCCAAGCGTCTCTCCAAACGTGACTCCACTTCCCAGACCGTCCACGCAGAGATCTTCGAATACGACTCCAGCAGATCGACCTAAAAGTCCTAGTTCTTCACGTTCTTTAAACATTCGTTTGAGGAAATCCTCAAGTTGAAAGTTGTCAGATTCGGGATTGTAGACGCTTTCTCCGGCAACGCTCTGTCCTCCTGCAGCGCTCGCTTCTGTCATTCGACGAGAGAGCTGGAGATGGAGATCGTTCATGTCATCTGCTGTGATGTAGCGTGTGCTCAGACGACGAGGACGAGCTGGAGGTCTGGCATGATCGCCACCAGTTTCATTCACTGGCTTGCCATCTCGCTCGGCAGAATAGCCAGCAGCTTCGCTCGAGCTGATGACTTCGTAATCACCATCGCTGTCGTCACGGTCAGACCCTGATTTGGCACCTCCATTGCCAGGAGTGGGAGCTAGAGTCGTTGCGCCCGATGTGGATTCAGCCGATGATTGTCTCGTGGGTTCATAGTCGCCTTGGCTTCGAAGGGCATTTGGAGTACCGGAGACGGTATTGTCATTGTCATTGTTGATATTGTTGTTGTTCTCATCGGAGGTGTTGTCGGGCTGCCGGAGATACATGACTGGCTGCCCTTGTCCAGCTTCCGCCGACGTAGTGCCTTGCATGGCTGCGACCGCAGACTGAGAGCGAGCTCTCACAACCTGGGAAGCCCGCTATAGTAGTAGCCGTAGTTCGATGTTCTCGATGTCTGTTGCGGTTCCTGCGGGGCCTTTGAGATCCCAGGAAGAGCTAAAGCGCGTGTGCAGGCTGAATGTCCCAATCGAGCTTTCGTTGACGTCGAAGGGCCAGGGACGTGCTCCTCGCAGCCCACAGCAGCAGCGATACGGCAGCTGCGCTTGAAGGTGCTAGCAGAAGCAAGACGTGCAGGTGGGCCAGATCCTGCTCCTTGCTCGCTTGTTGGCTTTCTGTGGGTGCCCGCCGGCCTCGATCGATGATTTGAGTTGAAGCTTTGGAGGTCCGATCTGAAGTCAGCAAGAAGCGTGGGTATGATCTTGTTTTGGAAAGGCACAGACACTTACACAGCAGCCTTGTTGCGAGGAAGGATGGGAGCAGAGACAAGCCAGATGAGAAGAGCCAATGTTGAATCAAGAAACAGTTCTCAACGGCCAGCAGGGCCACGCATGCCATCGGAATATCTGGGTCGAGCGCGATTTTAAACGCGTTTACGTGCGTTTTGGCTGCTCGCTCCTTCGGCGGAGTTTAGGAAAGCTGACTGTCCTGCACGTCGGATGCCCGAGCGAGTTTGGCTTGGCGGGATGTACAGCCAAGTTAACATCGAGATGACCACCTCGAGCATGGATGTCCACAGCAGTGTACTCATAATGTGCTGTGAGTTGGGTGAACTTGGGTCCACTTGCTGCATCATATGCTCGTACAGCATCTAGAGTAGCTGGAGCATTCCCGTAACCCATGACATGCGCGGTTGTCGCTCGGTCTTTGGCCTGCCAAAATCCGAGAAGAGCACTTCAAGTGACATCAGGTCGAGGCGAAGATGCTGCGGACCTGCATGTCGACTCCTGGTCGTGATGGCTGTCGAATGGCCTGCGTATTGATATGCCCGCTTTTGCTGGTGCCAGCGTGTCACGGATGCCGGTTGCAATACGTCTTGCGAGCGTTGACTATGACGCGCATAGAGGCTACATCCCCGGTGGGGATGTACTGCCATGTGGCCTGCTAGCCTGTCTCTTGCCTTGCGACATGCACTGTCTTGGTCTTGCCATGTGTGTTTGTGCTCGAGGCTCTTCGATTCTTCTTCCAAGGGTTTCAAAGGCCGGCACTGCAGCTTCCTCTGCCTCCTCACAATATCAGTGGCATACGGATATCCAGCGCATCCCAGCGGACACACTCCATCGGTCCGCAAGAAGCCATCCCGCTATCCGTCTGTCCGACACTGAACTACGCTGATGCTCGAGCCCTGTTTGGGCGTCGAAGCGACGATGGGCAGCAGTGCCAGTGCCGCAGTGCTGCAATCTTCAGCTGACGACCTCTCTGTATCATACTCTGGCTTCGACCAAGCAGCTGCATCTCTCCACAGTCCAACTCGTAGTCAGAGTTCGCACGCCTTTGCTGCCTTGGCACCCTTTTCCCTAGCATTGCGACCTTTCGCACACACGCCCGAGCACGTTCGGTTTTCAAGCATCATATCTGTGCCGAACCTCGCCATGCGGTTACCATAGCGCGTCCTGCGTGTACAGCATTTCTGTCGCATGCACACACTCTACAAATCACCAGCTACCTATTCATCACCACCATTCCCAGCACCATCACCGCCAGACGCATCCGCCTATTCCGCCAGCCAAAAAAACCACGACCATTCGCAACACCTCGAACCACCCATTCTTCAGACCGCCGCCAGTCACAGCCCTTAATCAACACACGTTCGCATCATCTCATCATACTCTCGAGACCACCTCGCCCGTCCCTCTGTTCCTCACACCCCCGCTCGACCTATCGACGCGCATCTTGTCGTCAGAATTCGCCACCAAGTTCACCCAACATCAAGCATCTCTATCTTCGTCCTCCATCCGCCCAACCTAGCCCTCGCCAATCTCCATTATCGCAATCTCAGCCACCTCAATTCATCTGCCGCCATCAATCGCCCGCCCCCGCCCTGCTACGCCACCGCCACCCTGCTCGCTTCTCGTCTCGCCCTGTGCCTGCCCGCCAGACGACCTGTCCGACAATCAGTCACCACCAATCGAACAGACGCCTCTTCGTGCCCTTTTCTCGCGTTCCAGCAAGGACAGCAATAGTCCAACCCAATAACGCCGCAAGAGCCGCAACGAGCATTTGCTTGACACACGCAAGCAATGCCGGACAAGACTGATGCGAAGAACTCGCCCAGGGTCCGCGATAAGCGCAAAGAGTGGGTCCTTTTGGCTTGGGTGGACTGTCAGGCTTAGTGGAGGAGATGACGTTTGCTGATGACTCGGACGTTTCTGGTCTTGCATTTTTGGCTATTCGTGCTGTTATATAGAGTCGACGCTCTGCAAGCTGAAGTCGATGCTCTAGCTATCAAAGGGCGGTGAGTCTGTTTGTATTTGCTCTTCCCCGGCCGGCAGCTGTCGTCCAGAGATATCACGCCAACATCGTTCGACCATACTGATTCTTCGTCCTGGTTCTACCGTTGTGCCAATACCTCACAGAGCCGCAGGATACGCTCCGCCGCCCTATGCAGCACATCCTCTCGCAGACGAACGAGGAGCCAGCAAAGCCGCAGCTTTGTATGGTGGAATCACCGGTTTCGGGGGCGGGATTGCAGATGAAGGCGAGCATGGGTATGGACATCTAGGGTATGCAGGTGGGTGGGGCGGACCAGACTACGCCGCCATGTACGCCAAGCAGAAAGCAATAACGAGAGAAGAGATTCAAGTCGGGCGCGAGAAGCTACACGAACAGTTTCAACGCGCTTTCATGCATCAATTACAAGATGCACAGTTGGAGTATCGAGAGCGTGAATTGCAAAAACTCGCAGACTTGCAGGTCGAGAGAGAGAAAAAGATACGCGTTGATTTGGAATATGAACGCAGTGTGGGCAAGTAAGTGGTTTTGACGCTGCGAGCCTAGCAGCCCGTCAGCGTGACAACGGCGATGTGCCGTCGAGGCTGACAATTACACTTTGCTTGGTTTGTGTATGCAGAAAAGAGGACATCATGATCACGACGATATCCAAGAGTAAGTCATCTGTTGGTTGCCCAAAGAGCGAGCCAAATGTTTGAAAGTGCATGCTGATGAGCTCGCTCTTCCTGTGAATTTCGCAGTCCCCGGCTACAGAATCAAAGACATCTGTGGCCATGTCATGGGCCTTGGCGCTTTCGAGTGAGCTTGGTCAAGACGTCCCGACTCAGTCCTCTTCTGACAACATCTCACTCCGTGTGAATCAGTGAAGCAGACGAGGACGACCCAGAGGAACACCTGCTCCTGGGTCCGCATCACGCACGAAGCACCGCTCTCAACGCGATGCTTAGTGAAGCCCAAATCCAGCGTGCAAATGCAATCATCGGGTTCGAATGGAGCACCAAACCTCTCTCTATCACGCGTACCAAGATCATGGCTCAAGGGACTGCGGTCGTCATTGAAAAAGATGGTCCAGTCCACTGCGGCGAGTGTGGAACGGTCAAGAAACAACCCAAAGGCGGCGGCGGTGGTGGTGGCGCTGGAAACGGTGGTGATAAAGGTAAAGCTGAGCAGTACGATCATCGTCATTCCCATGAGCATGATGAAAGAGAGGATAACGCCGCCGCCGCCCAGCCCAATGCTTCCAAGCAGACTCAGCAGCAAAAGCAGCAGGGAAAGAAGCAGAAAGGGCAGACCCAGCAGCAGCAAGATGGCGGAGGGAAGAAGAATAAAGGCAAGCAGCAAAACGCTGCTGCCAATAATGCTGCTGCTGGGGGCGGCGGCGGCGGTAAGAAGGCCGGCGGAGGAGGAGGCGCCAAGATCGATGATCCCGAGAATGATGAGGGGGTTCAGGAAAAGCAGCAGCCGGATACTGACGATGATAATGAATCCATTGGCGCCGGTGATGGTGATGATACCGACCATTCCAATTTCTATAACAACAACGGCGGTAAACAAAAAGGCCAAAACAAGCAGCAGAAGCAGAATCAAAACCAAGGTGGAGGCGGGAAGAATAATAAAGGAGGTCCGAAGCTCAATACGGTTCGTTGGAGCTCATAGCCTGGAGCTAGCTGGGCGAAAGGTTTCGTCCTAGTCAAGCATGAAGATATTGACTGACTGACTGGCGACTTGCTGCATTCATCTGTCTCCAGATGCAGCAGATGATCAAGCTGTTGACAGAAGCCAAGATCCGTGAAGACAAAGCCTCGTTCGAAGCAAAAGAGAAAGAAAAACTGCTCAATTTTATGGAAAAGTACTTTGATGACAAAAAGTATCACAAGCCGGAACCTTCGACTTCAGACTGGCTCAGGAAAATTGAGCAGGAGATTGCCGAACGTAAGAAGGGAGGCGGTTCAAAAGATGGCAAGGGAGCATCTGGCACTTCTAGCGTAGGCGGGTGGGGAGATCCCTCTGCTCCCACGACGACGTCTGCTGGATGGGATGAACCAGATAATGACAAAGGCAAGAGCAGCCATAACAACTCCCGTGAGTCTTGGCCCCGCCTCTGGTGCACGCCAGTGCGTAATAGCCAAGTGCTGCTTGCTGATGCTCCTAGAGCGACAGAAACAAGTTGGAACGATAAAAACGAGTCGAACAAGGGGGGCAAAGGCCAGAAACAAAACAACAATAGCCAGTCTCAAGGCTCTGAGCAACAGACAAGCACTACCAGTGCATGGGACAATGATGTAACAAGCGGCAACGCGGAGCCGATACTGCAGACTGCCAACGTCGATAACGCTGCGTGGGGCGCAAGCGAAGCCAATGCGCCCACCACGAACAATTCGGCATGGGACGAAGAGCCGTCGAATGGCGGTGCAGCTGCCGGAGGTTGGGCTTAGCTTGTGTGCTCGGGTATCTAGCCAGTAATCTATGCAAGAGTGCAAAGGAGATTGGCAAGACTTTACCAAATGTCCACTTTGCCATGCAGACATCTCGCGCTACAGATTGCGTACAACGTAATTTACTGTCCAGTGATATAAGGTAGCACCCACACGGTGATACTGCATGCATGGCCTGCAAACATCTGTCGGGCACGTGGGGTTCCCTCTTGACCAACCTTTGGATGCATGCTGGCAGACTGCAATGTCGCACTGCTCGAAGCCAAGAAGGCTGAATGGACGGTCATTCAGCACGAAATAGCTTCAAAAGCCATCTTTGAGGACTGCGACCTCTCTTTCGAATACTCCCGGCGGCTCGCACAGTCCATAGTCGCGAATGACTTGGAAACGCCACAAGCTCGTTGGCTGGACGCTGATGGTCTCGAGGGTGCCTTTACAGGCTTGCGCACGGTCGCAGGGCTCGACGTTAGCTTCTCAAAGACGGTTGCTTCTGAAGCCGTCGCGACCGTAGCCGTCCTATCGTTCCCAGATCTTCAGGTAGGTAACATCGCACTGGCACGAAAGAACTCGGTGCACGCTTCCCAGTCTAAATTGCATGGTAACATCCTTCCGCAACCAGCTCTTGCACTCTGTATCGCGCAAAATACATCTTCACGCGCCTTACATTCCATCATTCCTATCTATGCGAGAAGCCGAGCCGCTGGTAGATCTTATCAACGAGATCCGCACCGACTCCGATAAGCCATTTCCACAAGTTTTCCTCGTAGATGGGAATGGGCGTATGCACGAGCGTGAATGCGGACTTGCGACGGCAATTGGGGTACTTGCGGATGTGCCAGTCATCGGTTGTGCAAAAGACTATCATCCCGTGCTGGCAAAAGCAGATCAGATGCCTGCTTGGCGCCTCACACAGAGCGCGTTTAAGGAGTCTTGTAAGCATCTGCTGCACAGCAGAGGAGATTGGATGGGCATGTACGGCTATAGCTTGAATACTTACGCTGGTGCTGTGAGTTAGCAACGGTACAGTAGCACTCCCTTCACCCCGCTAATTGTGCTAACATTTATAGGCGATCCTGACCTCGCCAGATACAAATGCAAAGGTACCTATATTCGTCTCGCCTGGACATCGAATCAGCCTCTGCACCTCAATAGCCTCGGCGTTGGCATGTTGCAGCAGTGCCCGAGTGCCCGAACCTATCAGGCTTGCGGACAAGCTCAGCAGAGATCATGTAAAGGAGCTCTAAAGCGGCTGGGTTGCTAGCGATCAGACTTTATGGGGACGCGTGAGGCTCTTTGCGTGAGCTTGCGGCTCTTCTCTCAATCGGCAGGGCTGTCACTTTATCATTGCGGATATCTAGGTGCGCATGCTCGGCCGGCGAGAAGCAATGCACATTGCAGTCAAAATAAGGCGATCTTTACAATCTAAAAGGGAATATGGCGAGGAAGTATTGCCTGTGTGAGCATGTGAGGGTCCTTGCATCTCCGGAGGCGCTGTTTAATAGTAGAGTGCCTCTGGAATAGCGGGTATACACATCGATTAGCAAGATCATGGGCAAGGTCGCATAGCGTTCGAATGACCTCCTCGCCAACTTGTGAAATATGTGGACGTTGCGACTTTGATACGCGCGTGACCTGACTCCTCGCGAATTAGTAACGAGTTGCGCCTCTGCCCCGGCTACCGCTTGATCACGGGTCTTCGTAGGACTCCCTGCCAGATTGAACATGGTATCTGTGCGCTTTGTTTTCTCCATGTCGTACGCTGTCGTCAGTATCGTAGTTTCTGGGGTCTTCGACCGAATCGGAGCGAGAGTCAGAGGCGTAGCCTGACGAAGCTTCATATTGACGATCAGCCTTTGAATACACGCCTGCCAGATGTTGAGGTATGCCAGATATGCGGGAGCTTTGTGCTCCGTCTCGATCTCTTGGAGTCGCAGATCTGTGGAGCGAAGATACTGGACTTGGGGTTCGGCCGGATTGCTTGGACTGTGGTGCAGCAGGCCAATCTAGGAGCTTTTGAGACCCGTTCTGAAAAGGTGCTGAGCCGGTGGTCGGGGATGTAGCTCGATATCTTCTTCTGCCGTGGAAGTCGGTCTCGAAACCAGCGTCGTGCCAAGGTGCCGGACTTGGGGTTCGGCTGGATTGCTTGGACTGTGGTGCAGTGGGCCAATCACGGAGTTTTTGAGAACCCTTCCGAGAAGAAGCTGAGCCGGTACTCCGGGTACCCTGACTTCGGCTCCGAGAGCGAGGTCGTTCTGTTCCTCTGCCGCCATAGTCGGTCTCGTCGTGATCAGCGGCGTACCCATCATCATCATCCCGAACGGTCGGCTGAGGAGGATATCGAGTATGTAGTGCACTTCTCGCTGAGTCATTGCTCTTGGAAGACGCCGAGGTGATTATAGGTGTGACCTGAACACTTCCGTTGCCGCCGCCGCTGAACAGTGTCATCAATGAGGTCAATATATTATTGGCCGAGGAATGCGCAGCTCCATTGGGAGACGCAGAGCTTCTACGTTGCCGAGACCTGCTCCTCCTTGGAGAGGGCGATCTGTCTGGCTGCGGACTTTGCTGACGCTGCTGGTGTCCACCAGAGTAGGGATTGTGGTTGTGAGGATTAGATGGATTGCCGAGCGGCTGGTGAGGATGGCCATGTATATGTCCCTGATAGCCAAAAGGTCCACATCCACAATGACCTGGTCCAGAGCCACCAGCATTGTTGAAGATGACCGGCATGCCGGGGTAGCCTCCGTACCCGAAGTTTTGGGACGGCGGAGGCGGATACTCTTGACGATATGTTGACGGCGCAGGCATGCTTGGAGCGGGAGTATGCGAACGCGCTGCACGCGATTGGGCATCTGCTTCCGTGGCTCTGGCCCGCGCTTCTATCAATGCCATTTCTCTTTCGTGTTGCATCTGGGCCTCCAATGCTGCTTGCTTCCGGGCTTGTTGAGCAAGCTTCCTCTGATAATCTGCTGCCTCTTGTACGGCTCTTTCTTGACGACGCTGTCTTGCGGCTTCCTCCGCTGGTTCGTTGGCCTTTTCTGCGGCACGCCTCTGCCGAGCCGCGATAATTTCTGCTCTCGTATGTGGACTGACCTGACTGGGTAAGGGCTGTTGACCAGCAGTACAGCACCGCACGCATGTACGACGGGACAAACAAGTTTCAGTCGTACATAGCGGGAAAATACAAGATGAAGGATTGCACTCACAGATGGCTTAGTTAGAGCATCATAATACCTTTTCGCGCTGTTGCCTGGACCTTTTCGGGCTACTGGAAGCCCGAATGCCTTGAAGACGGTGCTCATTAGAGTACGTACAGGTGGTTAGCTCGAGATCAAGGGATGAGTGTCTCTGTCAGGGATCCTGACGTTGTAGGTCGTCGTTGGACTGCAAATGACTGCCAGCACACAGTGCGGCAGCAGTTCAGCGCAGCGTGAGGGCTTCAGTCAAGTTAGCGGAGCAGAGGCAAGAGGGACTCAGCTGAGAGCTCTCGTCAAGCACTGAAGCACAGCCGCTCCAGGGTGATGCGCGAGTGAGGTAGGTTGCTCGTCGGTTCGTCCAGGGCCTTGCGTGCTGTGCAGAGTGGTGGCGAGTTGAAGTGCGCGCAGAGGCCGTGGCCAGTGACGAAGGTCAGGGTTGTCGGGCTACAATCACAATGTCAGCAAATGTCCGGAATGAGTTGTTTGCGACCAGACCCTAGCCGGCGCTTGGTGCAGATTCAAAAGGTGCTGCTGGTGGCGACAAAATGCTCGTCTACGTTGTAGGACAGCTTATCGATGGCGCACCTCCATTCCACTACCGACTGCTCACGCGGAGACGAAGACTGGCTAACGGTGGGAGAGAGACGTCAGAAGAGCAGCACGGACTGCGCGTCGCTGCACCCGGCCCCCGTCATTTCTGCGCCATCGAGGGCCGCCAAGCAGGATGGACCAACGTCAGCGGCAGGCTCAGGCGCCTCGTGAGCAACAACAACGGCAGTACAGACCCTGCAGGGCGCTCTGAGCTGATGTAGTCGGATGATGTGCTCTAGCTGAGGTGCAAAAGAGCATGGCCTGGCTGCGCAACAAGTCTGGCATGAAGATCAAGACTGGCGTATTGCACGGCAAGCGCGTCGACTACTTCAAAGGTCAGCGAAGAGTGTCGCGAACAATGTTCACCAATCCACGCTGATACGCTGCAACAGGCAAGTCTGCAATCAAGGCCCTGCTCTCGCCGGCCTATGCAAAGGCGAAAGGCGTCCGCAAGGTTACGAGCGAGGAAGAGGCGCGCGCGTTCTTGCAGCAGGCTTCTGTCATCTTTTACGTCCGCGTCGCGCGAGGACACAGCATCACGGCGAGCGGGCCGCAGGGCGTAAAAGGGCCTTCAATGAAGGTGCTCGAGATTGATCAAAAGCAGATCTTTGAGCCAGAAGAGTATTTTGTCTGGTTCCTCGCACCCTCCCAGATCAAGAGCATCCTCGGCGGCATCGCAATGGTTGCCGTCATTCTCGCAGGCGTCATGTTTCCGCTATGGCCCACAAAGCTCAGAATAGGCGTCTGGTACCTCTCCATGGCCATGCTCGGCGTCATTGCAGCCTTCTTTGGCCTCGCAATCTTCAGACTCATCTTCTATGTGATCACAATTGTGGTCGCAAAGCCCGGTATCTGGATCTTCCCCAACCTCTTTGCCGATGTTGGCTTTGTCGACAGCTTCATTCCCGGCTGGGATTGGGACGCGCCGCCTCCAAAGAAGAAAAAGGTGGGCGAGGTCTTGTTGCTTCCTTGTCATTGTGTCCACGAAGATGTCGGACTTGGTACCAATCTAATGCATCAATGTCCTGCCGTTTTCCAGCGCAAAGCTGGCGAAACAAAGTCAGGCGAGCTTAAGAAGAGCAAACGAAGCAAAGAGGGAGGCAGTAGTGCTGCTTCGCCGTTGCCAGGGTCTACAGTCGGAGGCAACGGTGGTGCCACCATCACGGAATTGTCCGATTGAAGTGGAGGTTCTCAAGGGCCGTAGAGGCTTCAGAAAGGACAAGTCATGTGTCCGCAGAGCACAGAACGGTGCTTTGTCAAGCTGGCACTGCTTGATGTCCTCCTCATGCCTGGCCACAGCGCTGACTGGCACAGCAATCGAGCAGGCAGAAGAGAGAGGAGCAGCACAAAGACAGCCGGAGACATCAGCAATACATGCACGCAGTAGATACGCACACGTCTGAAATGAGGAAATATGCCAACAGCACCCGTGCTCACGTTGCGTTGTCGTTGAGGCTCGCCATTGCTGCCTGACCTCCTGCCAACTCTTGCATCCAAGTCAAAGGGCGACAGCAGCACATGGAAGCCTGCCCATGGGGGCCAGCTAGCACAGGAGGAGGAGGAGCAGGAGACGCTTGAATGTGCAGACACACGCACGTACACCCCGAGCACATGCGTCGAGCGAGCCTCTGCCTCCACCCGTGCCCGCCGTGCAAATAAGGCAACAGCAGGACAAGGACAGAACAGACACAGCGACAGCACGCAGCCGCCGGAGCAGAGGGCCAGCCAAGGCCGTCGCTCCAGCAGCAGAAGCAGACAGTACACCGTGGCAGTCTCACCGCGGACAGCGAGACGCATGGAGTATGCGTACACCCGCCATCGAGGGCCACCACCTGCGAGCGAGCGGCGGGCAGGAGGGCCTGCTGCTGGCCGTGAGCACGACCGCGAGAGGGAGAGGTGGGTCGTGCGATACCTCTGTGCATCCTACACACGTGTATTGGCGTGCTGATGCTGCTCCTAACCCGCCCAGGGCACCCTTGCACGCTCGACGGCCGTCCTTCGACGAAGAGTGAGTTTGCCTGTTTGCGGCACTAGCGGTCAATAGAGGCCGGAGAAGCGACGCTCTCGTCATGCACAACGCGCTGACATGCTTCCCTGATGCTTTCTGCAGCCGCTTCGCCTCCCGCCGTCTTTTGGGCAGCCATGGCGGTCCTCCCGTCAACAGCGATGGGGCAGCAGGATTCGACGAGCGAGACGACAGAGCGCGGGCGAGGGCGGAGAGACTGAGCGAGAGAGAGCGGCCACGTCGCTGGGCTGACCGCGAGAGAGAGCGTCCAGCAGGGCGTTCGTACGCCCCGCCCGGCAGCCCCAACGGCGAGCGTGGTGGTGCGGGCGCAGCTGGTCCAAGTGGACCTCCCTTCCGGCGAGGGCCTCCAGCGCGCCGGCCACGCTCGCTCTCGCCTCCTCCTCAACACCACAACGACTTCTTCAAGGGCGGTCCGGCGCCGCCGTCTCGTCCTCGCTTTGACCAGCAGTCGCTTCCCGCAGACTCGCCCAAGCGACCATGGGGCCGCGTTCAGCAATCTGCCGCAGCGACGCAAGAATGGAGTCGAGACGACCGTAGAGACAGCACTGTCAGTAGTCAGCGTTTTGACGGCCCGGCCTTCTCTCAAAACAACGAGCGACCCCCGTTTCCTGCCTCTGCGGGCAAGTTTCAGCGAAATCGACGGGGAAGAGGAGACGACCACTTTGACCGGCGGCCACTCGACAATGGATGGTCACGGCAGGCCAGAAGCAATGGGTGCGTGAAGGTTTCCGCAAATATTCAAGGACCAACTGACGAAGCTGTGTCTTTGAACAGCGACCTCAATGCTCCCGCCTGGCAAAGAGAGGACAAGGGCAAAGGACCTGCTCTTGACTACGACGACCGGCGGTCCTTGCCTCCCCACAATCAAAACCGTCCACCCGCACCGTCTTCCAATGGGTCAATAGCTCGGTCCCCAGAGAACGTTCGGCCAGTGCTACCGCGCTCACCATCCTTTGATGGACATATTGCTAGATCGCCAGCGAGCTCTACACATTCACAAGCTCGTCCGCTGCCTCCAGTCGAGTACGAGCGGGAGTATAGTAGACCCTCTCAGCAACGTGCTCCTAATTCGACTTTCGGTCCACAAACCTTGCAAACCCGCGCACACAGCGCATCACAGCCTAGTCCTCGAAGAAGCTTGGAATTCCCACCCGACAGACATCCGCCAGAAGCGTCAGTCGAGAGTAGAACGACACGATCCGCCTCAGTCTCGCAGAGTCCGCGGCAGCCTGTGAACAGGGTCGCCTGGCCAGCGCGGCGGAGATCACGGTCGGCCAGTCCCCCCAGGCGCTCGCTCGACCAGCCCACGGAAGCATCGCCGTCTCGCTCACTGGTAGATAGACTAGGACCATTAGCTTCTTCCACTTCCGCCTCGGACCCTCAGACTCGGGCAGAGCCTGTCGTTTTCCCGGGGCGGACACCACCCTCTGCCAAAGTGCCGTCAAAACCTTCACAAACGCCTCCCACCTTGCATTCTTCTCCAAACTCGCCAAGCCGCCCAGTACCCACATCACCCTCTTCTCAAAGGGAGGTCCAAGCCCTGCAACATCTGCCATCGCCACCGAAAGATGCCAGCCCGTCTCCAAAGCTTGCTTCGTCACCTTCTGAAGGACATCATTCGCCTACTCTTCCATCACAACGGACACTAGATCATGCCGACGTGGACAATTCGTTGCGCTTCAATCTGCCCGCCGACAGCGTTGACGATGTCAAAGAGCGCATTGTTGCTACACAAGCTGCATTCGCGGATGGGTTGCCGCCGTCTCCGGCTTCATTGGAGAAAGCACTACCAGTCACAGAAAAAGTCGAGCTACAAGAGTCGCAGGACCCAACAATGGACACTTTGCAAGGCACTCGATCCGGCGGAATAGAGGAAACTGTCATGACAGACATTGAAATGCACGAGTCGGCTACAGATATCCCGACTGCAGAACTTAATGAAGCGGATCAGAGTGCAGACAACAGTCGAGTTATCGAGATGGATCTTGATGAAGAAGCCACGCTTGAAGGTGTCGTGCCGGATGCTCCCGAGACACTTGCTGCATCGACCGCAGACCACGTAACCGATGCGACTTCCCTGGACACATCTAAAGACGTTAGCCTGATGGATGTCGATTCCACAAGACCTTCTTCGCCGTCTTCTGAGCATGATGCGGCAGCTAAAGATATCGCTTCTGACTCCAAAGAGGAGGACTTGGAGACAAAAGAATTCGAGATGTCGTTGCAATCATTCATCGAGACCAGTCGGCAAGATGAAGGAGCGCAGCAAGATCTATCTGCAATCTGGCTTGCAAATCGGCTCAAAGCACCTGTCACCCTGCCACTAGCTGTGGAAATGCCAGAAGAAGGTCGCAATCCCTTCGAGGTTGCGCCTGTGGCTCTCGCAAACCACGATCTTTTGGATGCCTTGCTACAAGAAGACATGCGAAAGCGCGACGAGCGTTGGGGCATCAAGATTGTCCGTCTTCGGCAACAGTACAAAGAGCTGGATAGCGAATGGCAAGCCCATTGCAGCAAGTTCGAAAAGATCAAAGAAAGGCAGGAAAGACGAAAGAATATGCCTCACGCACCGCCGGCTCCTGCCTACGATGCGGGAGGAGCGGCATTCACGCCAGCAACGCCAAGTTTGCTCGCTCCTTCTGGGCGGTCCAACCGACGCTCCGCAACATCTAGCCT
Organism: Cystobasidiaceae sp. HBUAS51001; assembly: GCA_003351005.1. Classification (NCBI taxonomy): domain Eukaryota; kingdom Fungi; phylum Basidiomycota; class Cystobasidiomycetes; order Cystobasidiales; family Cystobasidiaceae; species Cystobasidiaceae sp. HBUAS51001. Next base: position 11,624 of record QOZY01000152.1, on the reverse strand, counting down.
TGGCTATGGAGATGCAGCTCGATCAGAGGCCGAGTTCCTCGAAATTCTTGCCAGTCTAGAGGATGCCGATATGCGAGATCCAAATCTGCGAGCCATGCGTACGACCGCGACTGTACCCGACCAGATTCTTAATCCATCGGAGTTGACTCTACAGTACTATAAGAATGACAATGGTCTGGTAACCGATCCAGTGGAGCACTATGGCATCAACAAGACCCCCGATAATTGGACAGAAGACGAGATTGCCATCTTTTGCAGGAGGTACGCGTTGTACCCGAAACAATTTGGCAAAATTGCAGCCGCTTTGCCGGACAAAACAACGCCTCAATGCGTCTTGTTCTACTACCGCAGCAAGAAGAAGATCGATTTCAGGGCGCTCGTCGATCGCAGAAACAGAGACGGTCGCCGCAAGCGAATCAAAGGCGACAAGCAAGCAGATCCTGCCGGTACAGCTGCCAATGCAAAGAAAGGTCCTTCTCTTCTTGGTAATCTGCATCGCTCGCGCGGTGATGAGCCAGACGACGACGATGAGGAGGACGAGCCGCAGACACCTGGCACGGCACTCGCCCAGGAGACTGCCGTTCTGTCTACTGCAAGAGCGCTCACGCAGCAGCTCAATGGAATCGTCTCTGACGGTTTGAGTCGAGCCGATGCTAATCATGCTGCGCCACCCACCATCAGTCGCATGAATAGCAGCAAGAAAGCAGCACGGTTCCTGTCTCCGCCCGCCCAGAGCCACTTGGAAGAAGGTGTCGCACCTCCTTCTGACGGTGCATTAGCGGCAGCCGAAGCGCTAGGCTTCTTGTCAAACGTGCCTCATAGCGACATTGGCATCACATCAGCACGGCCATCTAGCGCCAAACAGAGGAAACGCAAGCCTTCGATGGTGGATGCAATGCCAGATACTCCGGGTACGGAAGATGGACGACCCATCTCCGCAGGTGCTTCTTCCAAGCGCACTAGACCACATTCGTCGAGCTATTGGTCTGTAGCCGACAAGAATGAGTTCATGCGGCTCTTGTCGCTGCATGGCAAAAATTACGCGGCGATTGCCGAAGGCATCGAGTCCAAAACTGCAGTGCAATGCAAGAATGTACGTTTTATCTCCGTTACATCCATGACAGGCGATTTACTTACTGTCTTGTTTTGTGCAGTTTTTCCAGAATAACACGAAGAAAATGGGTCTGGCGGAGATTGCTGCTAGAGCCGAAGGCGAGGCAGGCGACAGCTCGCTAGATGCTTTCATTGCGGACAATGAGACAGGGGCGGGCGCCGAGGTTCCCAGTGTCTTCGGCGACCCTAGTGATGCGACAGGCAAGCCGCCTTCAGGCTACTTTCTGCCTTCTACATCAAATGGTCATCGGGAGCCAGTAGCAGCCCACACTGCCCCTAGAAGTGGCGGCATGCATCTTCACAATCTTCTCGACGATGCTCCTGATGCCGAAGGAGGGGCGCACCCGGCCCCGCAGAGGCAATCAGGTTCCATTCGCCCTCCAATTGACGATGACAGTGCCACCGAAGACGAAGAGGAGCCAGCGCGTTATGCGCGTGATGGGCCGATGCCAAGATATGCAAGCAAGCACGCACAGACTCGTTCGCACGTGGACCATTTAGCGTACCCTGGTCATGCCCTTCGGCCACACATTGAAGAGTCAATGGCAATCGATCCGGCTTTACAAGAGGGCGGGCCGGCCTATCCAGCTCAGGCAATGCCACACGCTAGATCCTCGTCGTATGGCCGACCAGAGTACGTCGTACGCGAGCACTACTCCCCGCCGTATCCAAATATGGTTCACGACGAGCGCGGCCATCCGATGCACACGCGCGCGCAACACGTCAATGGCCACTATGATCCCGCCTCCCCATATCATACCCACTGGACACCATACGACAATCGGCCAGTTTTCATCGACCGTCGCTCTGCATCTGGCTCGGGGCAATTTCCGCACACTCAATATGAGGAAGTGCATGCTGGCACATACTACGGCCGAGACCAATTTCCCTATGCCGAGAGTCCCATCGTAGACAAACCTCTGCATCATTCTTATCCCGGTCGACCGCAACACTCACCATATCACGAGGCACATCGGGCCTCACCACGGCTTCCTCCCGCCGCACTTCGTCAGCGTTCGGAGGGCCGCATCCTGGAGAACGGCAGCCCATATTACGAACATCATCATCAGCATCTGCCGCGCTCTAGATGAGTGCAAGCACCTCAACTCTCGCATGTACCCATGAAGTACGTCCAACGGCTTCCAGCTTTGGCGCGTCGCCGTATGCTCTTCCTCTCAGGGCTCAAGGGTTGTCACAAATGTTCAAATAAAAGACTCAAAACAGTGAAAAGGCACTTTGAATGTAATATTAAGGGCATCTTGTCGCGCAGTGCCGTCAGATTCGATTTCTTCCTCAAATGGTAGTCAAATAGGAAGCCTTCTAGTAGTGCTTTTCCCCTCTGTTGTTGGTGCAATCTAGTCCGGTCGGCTTCAACGCCAACCGAAAAATACACGTGTGGGATTGCCATGCTATTGAGGGCCTACAAGCGATCTGCAGACACTCAATACTTTTTGGTGAAAGACCTTCAAGCAGCTTCCTCGGCGGCTCTGAGGGCTACGGTGAACCAGTCTCTGAGAGTGTTGAGGTCCTCTAGACCCATGCTGACTCGGACAAGGCCTTCCTCGACCTCCCACTCCTTTGCCCAGTCAAGCTCTGTGAAGTGCGCCAGGAGCGTGTAGGGACAAGCCAAAGTGAAATTGGTTCCAAGCGACGGTCCTTTGCAGCACTGCAAAGCATCGAAGAAAGCTTTCGAGGCTGGAATCGATGTGAAGGTGAGGGAGAATAGGGACCCATAGCCAGGCTTCACGTCTCCTCCGTTGTCTTCGCTGCCTTCGTGTCCATTGACGCGACCTGGGCTTGAGTGACGCATCCTCGCCTCGTAGTTGTGCGGCGTGATGTATTTTGGGTAGTATACTGCAGTCAGAGTGGGTGGTTTGGCAGCTGAGATGGACTTTCCGGTTGCAACAGTATGCTCGCAGAGGAAATCGCAAAGGGCTTCGGTGTTCTGATTGATCTTGTTGACGCGCGAGCGAAAGTCGCGCGAGTTGCGCTCCATGAAGATTGCATCTGCACCAAAATAGGTGTCTTCGTAGATTTCGTCGAAAGTCTGCTTGAGCTCGGCGTAGTGCGGTGATGCAGGATTGAGAGTGAGACTGGAATGATCGGGAGGTTGGATTAGCACCAAGTTCTGAGGACGTGAGAACTGCTCAATGCTTACGAGCCACCCATGACATTCGAGTCACCGCTGAAGATCTTTGTCAAGCTGCTGACGACAATGTCTGTGAATGGCAAGCATTCGACATTGACAAAGCCGCCTATTGTTTCATCGACGACAATGTAGAAGCCATATTCATCTGCCAGACTTCTCAGTCTTTCGAGGTTTGCAGATCTGAGCAGTGGATTTGATGGGAATTCCGTAAAGAGCGATAGAATAGGCTTATCGTCGGGATCTTTGGACTCTGGATTCCGAGCGTATCGTTCCTTCCTTGCGCGCAGCATGATTTCCAAATCCTCGAGATCAGAGTCCAGTCCCTTGCCGAGGAACTCACAGCCTGGTCCCCATTTCTGGAGGATCTTGAGCGTGTCGGTGTAAGGGAATCCAAAACATACAGACTTGCCCATCTCCTTTGCCGGGGCTTTGCCTTTACCTTTCGCTTTACGCTCTTCGGTCGCGAGAACGGTTGCAAACGAGTGGAAGATGGCAGACATGCCGGTGGGATAAAGGTACACATCCTCCTCCGTCAAGCCGGAGACACCGCGACTGGACGGCTGAAGTGTGGCATCCGCAGCTGAAGCTTTCTCGAGCGCCCGCGAAGCTCGAGAGAGCTGATTGTCTTCGAAAGACGAGTTTGGCGGGGATGGGTGAACGCCCGCAGACTCGTTGAGCACACCTGCGATTCGTCTACGCAGGGCGATTTTGGCAAGCGGAGCTTGTGCCTGAGTCAGGTTCCTAGCGTATCGCTCTTCAATATACGTGCTTGTATCTTCACCGGGAATCGCCGCGCTTTCACCGTTGCTGAGCATGTGTCCGTTGGACTTGGGGCTGCCTGTGCTGGTGCTAGCTTCTGGCACTGCAGGAGCCATAGAGCTACAGATGGCCTCGAGAGCAGCCGACGACTTTTTCGAGTAGTGCTTGTTGCGCGAAAAGCCTCGACTGTTGGCTGGTCTCGGCAGGTCCCCAGTGGAAACAGCGGTCGGTTGTGCTGTTGGACCAATTGGGCTGTGACTGCTGTCATCAGAGCCCGGCACAGATTCGCCTAGCAGTCGTAGACAATGCTCTGCGGTACGCGAAGAGATGCCATCGCCTGCGTGTTGCCAGAATTGCTTGCCTAAGGGCTTATCATCGGCATGCGTAAAGACGGCATAGACTGAGATGGTGTCAGATGCATCGGCAGGGTTTGTGATTGTAAGACGGCGGTAGTAGGCGTCCTGCTTGAGAGCAGGTTCGGTCCTCGCTTCCAGGAAAGCCAGACAGGAGCATGCTGTCTTGAGGGTAGGGTAGAGGAAGCACCGGTCGACCAGCGGATTGATAGCGAGACTTTGCTCGGCGATTCCTGCGAGCTGTTAGAAATTGCACGAAGGTAGTGACAGTCAGCTTGCGGTTGCCTTCGTCCTAATGCGCCTGACTCGTCTGCGTTGCTCGCATGATCTGTAGCTCCGCCGGTGGCCAAAGCCCAAAAGGTGACAGGCGACAGCAGACGGGGGCCTACACGCACCTTTTGGATAGCTTTGTGGACGAAGAAGCGTGGATAGCCGGTCTGCATGGCGCCCACGACGCGCTGCTCGCCCTCCTCGTACCCGACATTGTCCCGCCAGGTCGGCAGGCTCACAGACACGGCGTGCGGCGTGAGGTAGGGAATGGAGAAGCCCAGCGGCGGCGAGACGAATGAGGTCGCGACAGGCATGCTTGATAGATGGGAAGCGAGCTCGACGTGGCTTGCGGTTGGGCAAGAAGCAGGTCGAATTGGCACTTGTGCGTTGTTCGCTGTGCTTTCCCGATCACTGTACTTGCAGCAAAAAAGCGTGACAAGGCCTTTGGAAGCTGATAATCACATCTTGCACACACCAGGACAGCCTCACACGATGTCCTCCACCGTCGTAGGCATCAACTTTGGCGCGTCGGCCTCGTCCGTGGCCGTCATCACAAAGGTGCGGTGGCCGAGCGAGGAATACGTGCAGAGAGCAGTGCCAGACTGGGGGAACTGACAACGTGCACTCTCGCAGGACGGCTTCGCTGACTGCATCGCCAACGACGACGGCGAGCGTCAAATCAGCAACGCAGTCTCCTTCTCCGGCGAGGAAGAGGTGAGCCGCGGTTTCAGACAGTGCCGGCCCTGTTGGCCACCGCCTGGCAAAATTTCGTGGTCGCTGCCCTCGGTCGCACAACCCATGCTGGACAGTGCTGATGCAAGCATGTCTCTCTGTTCCCCATCTACTGCGTCTTCAGTACATCGGCATCCCGGCCAAGAGCCAGCTCGTCCGGAACAATGCAAACACCATTCTTGGATTCAGGAATCTCGTTGGCAAGAGGTGCGACGATCCGTCCTCGCGTAGCTCACTCTCAAGGCGTGCTTGTGCTAATCACATTTCTTTTTCACTGTTCTCGCAATCAGCTACGACTCCGTCAAGTCGCTCAAGTCGCCCTTCGACTCTGCACCTTTGGTCGCTGGACCTAACGGCGAGCCTGCGTTCAAAGTCACAACCTCAAAAGGCGAGCAAGTCCTGACCGCGCAGGACATGACTACAAAGTACCTTGCAATGCTCATTGCGACCGCCTCCGACTTCCTCGGACGCAGCATAGACGCAGCGGTCATGGCTGTACCTGAGGATTTCACCGAAGAGCAATGCAAGGCGCTCGAGAAGGCAGCAAAGGACGCTGCAGGCCTCAAAGTCCTTCAATTCGTACATGAGCCAGCGGCCGCCGCTGTTGCGTACAACTTGACTGTGCCACATGTCCTCAGCGCAACTGGCGAGTCCAATGCACCCACTTCAAAATCCAGCCATGACCGCAACGTTGTCGTCTTGGACGTCGGCGCTACGACAACATGCGCAACGGTGCTAGCCGCCAGAGAAGGTGTCTATGTGCCCCTCGCGAGCGAGCGCAAGGCCCCTCTCGGCGGCGAGTCGCTCGACGAGTCTCTCATCACCTTCTTCAGCAAAGAGTTTGAGAAGAAGACAAAGACAAAACTTGATCCTTCGAACCACCGAGCGATGATGAAGCTGCGACTGGCGTGCGAGACTGTAAAGAGGAGCTTGTCTGCATCGACTTCGGCGGCCTGCTCTGTTGAGAGCCTGTCAGAGGGCCTCGACTATTCTGGCACCATCAACCGGACGCGTTTCGACCTTTTGAGTGCAAAGATCTACTCGCGGATCATCGACGTCGTCATGAAGGCGCTTGAGAAGGCAAAATTAGACCCATTGCAGATTCAGGAGGTAAGCGCGAACCATCGCTTACTTGACAAGGTCTCGTTTTGACAACCTACCATCACACATAGGTCGTTCTCGTCGGAGGTACCTGCAAGAACCCGACAATAGCAGACAAGATTGGTGCAGTGTTCCCTGAAACGACGCTTATATCGACACAGGTGGATCCCGACCAGGCGATAGCCAAAGGATGCGCTCTGCAGGCTCAGGCTTTGACCCAGCTGGACCAAAGCGAAGGCAACTATGTCTCCCCTCTCTCCTCCGTCTCCGACTCTATCATCACATCACAAAAGACCACCTCGAAGCCTATTGGACTGCTCGTTCCTGCGCCGGCAGCCAACGGCTCTTCCTCGTCCCCCAACCCCGCTGTTGTGGATGGCAAGATCTTCGTCACTTTAATCGAAGCAGATACACCCCTGCCCGCGCGACGGATCGTCGAGCTGCCATTCGCAAAGTCGGCTTCGAGTGTGAAGCTGTCATTGTACGAAGGCGAGGAGTCGATCCATGTCGAGGCTCCGCCCGCAAAAGACAAGAAGGCTGCAAATGGCGATGCTGCAAGTGATGACGAATACAGCGACGATGAGGACGAGGACGTGAGGACGCGTGTCAGCAAACCTTCAACGCACCTCGCCGAAGTTGTTGTGCCTGTCAAGTCGGCTGGCAAGGAGGATACTGTCAGACTGTCCGTCATCATCACCAAGGATGGCAAGGTCGAGATTGAAGCTGGACAGACGGGAAGCTCAGAAAAGCAGACGTTGGAATTGTAGACGTGCTTTCAAAAGGCTGATGCAGTCCTTCAGCTGTAGAGGCAGCTCTTGGCGTTGCAGTGACGATATCGTGGCGCAGAGTTATACTTGCCGCATTTTCGTGATAGAACTGTTTTGTAGAATACGATACTTGCAAAGCATCTTCACAAGATCATCCAGTCTCAAAAGCAGTCTACAGCGTTGCATGTCGATGTAGCTTTTATCGCCACCGGGCGTTCGCAAAACGTGACCAGCTCGAGACGAGTAGCTGCTTCTTGACCTTGGCGCAATCAAACAAGCAAGATGGCATTCAGACCTTCAGCGGTAGCGCTGAGCAAAGCCTCGCGGTTACCATTGACGAGCAAGCAGGCGAATAAGGACTTTTACAAGGGCAAGTATCGGTCTCTGGCGGTCCAGCACTCGAGCTGATCGATGTCTGCGCATGCAGGTCCTGGAGCATACCCAGGTCTAGGGCCGCGGTCGCAAGGCCACTTTGCAAAGGGCTCCAAAGCACCGTATAAGAAGGATGTCCGCAAGATGCGCTACTTTGTCGCACCGCCGACGTGGTTTGACGAGGAGCACCGATTGAAAGCGATCTTTACGAGTCCGGTGAGCTGCCTTGAATTGTACTCTGCCCAGGATGCGCAACAGCCGGCTGGAACAGGCCCACAGAGCATGTCAGCTGACGTATTCTGGTTCCTGCGTGTTAGCTCAAGCCGTACGTATACAAGAAGCGGCCGCAGGGTGCAGCTGGACAGCCACCCTTGCCAAAAGTGCCTACAGACTGGCCGAAAGCAGCGCTAGGCAAGACGGACGAAGACTACGCTTCCGCGCGTCAAGGTATCTACAGTCCGCAAGGCTTCAATGGCGAATATTACCTGCAATTGGCAGAGCTCAACCGAGGGCGGACACCTGCCTGAGCGAGAACCTTCCGCTACGCTTCTCGCTACAAGGCAAAATTGCATGCAGTACACTTATCGTTCCTTCTTGTATTATGACGGTTTATCGACCTTGCAAGCCTGGTTCATCTCCCAAGACCGCGCATTCGCTGCACGGATGGCTTTTGTTTCGCATTGCCGTTCGACGGGCCAAGAATGCACTTTGGATGTGGCTCCAGGCATCCAAGCCAACACTACATCTGTACCAGGAATTGATTTGGTCATGCCGGCAAACTACGACACCCCGGACACTACGACTGACTACGTCTCAACTGATCGTCATACGCGCGCATGGCATTCTTATATTGCCGCAGCTCATGAAGCACCTCCATTGTCCGTCTCGTCAAGGTTTCGTTTTCGCTCGTCGCCTTTTCGTTTGCCCTTGACAAATTGTCAATCACTGATTGGTACTGCTTTTGCATGGCGTCTTGCCATGTGGAGAGGTCCTTCATGGCGGTAGAAACGTCTTCGCTGGCCGTCGTTTTCGCAGAGATGAGTTTCGTGACTGCAAGAAGGGACAACGAAATGAGGTTATCCATGGTGTGATGCAGTGAAAACGTGGCCATAGCTCACCCGACTGCTGCCGCGTGCGCGCGTCATTTCGATCCTGCTCGCTCTTGAGCCTGAGCGAGTTCATCTCCTTCTTGAGCGTCTTCATTTCCCTCTTAAAGCCATCCGACAATCCCGCACTTGCAGCTTTGATGGCCTGATATTCCGAATCTGCCTTTGCTCTGCGCTCCTCTGCTTCTCTAACACGCGCTTCAAGCTCCTTGGTCCTCCGTGAGCACTCTGAATTATGCGCCTTCTTTTCGTCTTCAAGCACTTTGTTTGCTCCTTCTGCCGCTCTTGCCCTTGCCAGGGTTTCCTCGAGCATCCTCTCGCGTCGTGAGAGTGTCGTTGACATGCTCTGGAGCTCTAAACGGCCTCGCTCTTTGCCTTCTTTGAGGTCTTCAATTTGCCTTGTGAGGGACTCGACGGCACGTGCAGAGGCTCGCAATTGAGTTCGCGTGCTTTCGAGCTGAGCGCGCGAGTTTGTCAGATCCGTCTGCAGCGACATGATCACTTTGGATGTTCCCGATTGAGAAGAAGCGATACGAGCGGCGTGTCGTGCCGTGAAGCCCGCAGAGCCGCCGAAAAAGGGCGAAGAGCCGCCTCGAGACATTCCAGCAGACGACTTGGAGCCTCTTCGCACTGCCAGCTGCTGGTTCTCATCACTTGGGTCGAACATGGTCGCTGTGGGTGAATACTCGCCATCAGAAGTAGAGTGCGGTGAGCGCAATTCTGGAGATAGATGGTTCGGATAGCTTGGAGGGAGTGGTGGCAGTGGGAGATTCGGATCTTGGAATTGAGCCTTGCTCTGAATGTCGCCCTCGCTCCGTGCAGACAGGGGAGGGTCGCGATGAGAGCCGTTACTGAACGGATTCACATTCTCCTTGTCTACGCCAGACGAGGGCGAGGATGGATTGCTGCGGGAGGTACTCGCTAGTGGACTCTTGGGCGACGCGTTTCCTCCTCCAGCGAGCGTGGTGGCCGTCCCTACGCTGCCTCGGGGCAGGACCGGCATGGGCCTCTTGGATGCAGAGACAGGAGTTGCATTGCTGGTCGTGCTGTTCGAAAGCGAGTTGCTGCGCCTGCGACCGGCAGTAGCAGCTGGTGTCGTAATGCCCAGTCCATTTGCAGCTGGCGTCACGTTGTTGCCACTTGCACTCACGTCCCTCCGGCCTGGTATGGACATGGACCGCTTCGCAGCAGCAATGGGACTCGGGCTGGGCGCATTCATAACCATTGCAAGGTCGTCGTAGGCCGCGTCACGGCGGAGCTTGAATGGAGGTGTGGCTGTGGCAGGAGGAGTAGCGAGCGACGAAGGTGCTGGATAGCGGCCACCCAGACTAGATGCGCTCCTGGGGCCGCCAGAAGCGCGCGAGTCTGGCCGCGAGGAAGAGCTCTGATGCTGTTGCTGATTGCTGCTACTCATGTCCTGGTGCGCCTGCAGGTGTAAGCTGGACGGCGCAATGCTCGAGTTGCGCCTGTGTGGTTTGAAAACACGAGACGCGCCTTGTCCAGCCGACGTTGCGTTTGCGTTTGGACTGGCTGGCATAGAGACTCGCCGCGCCCTGGAGACGGCAGACGAGGCAGAGAGATACGAGCCATGTCTTGCGCTGCTGCTCGAGTAGCCCGCAGCGTGCGCCTTGTCGAGCTGCAGGTTTGAATTCGCGAGTGCCGACCTCAGCCGGACAATCTCGTCGAGGAGCGCGGCCTGCGTTGAGAGACCTGAAGAGAGAGTCTCTGAGGGCGACAGACGACGTGTGGACGCCTGAGACACCTCCATCGCAAGTCTAGTCTAGCCCAGGATCTGTCAACTCACGGCATTGCTGGTGGTTGTCCCAGAAGCAGGTCAATCGCGTGCATAACCACCTTGCATCCCAAGCAACACTTGTGGCGAAAAAGCGAGGGCGGCCGGCTCCATGTCATATGCAAAAGACTTTGACTAACGAGGACGTGGAAAAAGAAGATTGCAGCATAGTCTGGCTCGAAGATAGAGGATAACAGAAGCGCAGACATGATGAAGTGGAAATGATACTATGATGCAGTGACGAACGAGGGAGAGAGAGCTTCAAATTAAATGGGAGTGAAAGAGAGAAAGAAGAGAGGAGTAAAGCACGGAGGAAGAAAGTAGCAAGAGAACAAGATTGGAGACTGTCCGCAGCGAGCAGGCGCTGGAGCAGCCAAGACGGCTGATGCGACAACTGCAGTGCCTGGACCGCTGAAAGCACCTCACAGAGTGTACTGCCAACTTGAAACATTGGAGATTTAGACCCAATTGGCGCTTCCGGGAGCAGTACCTTGAGCTGGACGAGCTCCTGCCTGGCCGCTGCCTTTGTTGAGAGAGCTCTGACTATTGGTTGACTTGAGTACGGGAGCAGGCTTCCAAATCTGGACGCGGCGAAGATAGTAACCAGGATCTCCAAGATGCCATTCACCTCGAAAGACATAGCTCGTCACGTCGGGTTCCCGTTCGAGCCAATACAGCAAGGTCCCGGCTCCTCTGATGGTGACAGATTGCACATCTTTATGTTCTACCCATCGGCCGTTGACACCTCTATCGACTGTATCGATGGGGTAAGGGACGAAGGGCTGTCCGCGAATAGTGGGAGGAGCAAGAAGTGAAGTGGTTTGGAGGCGCACGTGTGCCCCGCTGTTTCCAGCTTCCGCCACCTTTCCTGATGCATAGAGCACCTTTGGCATTGGACGGGACATTTCGCTGCAGAGGTTTGTCGTCCGGTAAGGGTGTGAATGGACGAATGAAAGAGATGTAGGGCACAGGGAATGGAGCGTGGACGAAGGAGGTCTAAGTTGAAGCTGAAGGTGAAGGGTGAAAGGTGAGAGGGAGCAAAGAAGACGACTGGGACTTCAGTCTGTCCTTTTATTGTTTTGGAGAGGGCGGGGGGGGGGGGGGGGGGAA